>ML278639.1:120898-154234 GCA_005239495.1 Nicotiana undulata
GTGGGGGAGGGGGTCACATAGTGTTTGATAAAATGCCCAATTGAATTTAAGATTCCTAATTCTAAGTGAAATATGTCACATTGTGGAATAGATTGACGGTGCTAGACGGTTCGTTGAATTGTGATAGAAATTAAAGGGGAATTCGACTCGAGGTATGTATGGCTAACTTTAAACTTCGTAGAATCACCTTGTGGTGTTCAAGCATTTGGTATGAGTTTCTTGCTGAGTATATGTGAATTGATTGTCCGGCTATGTTGAGGTGTAAGATTTCATTTTCTGATTTCCTTAGTCGATTACCATGTTAAGTGAAATTTTGAAAGGTGATTTTGTGTGATTACTCTATCATGTGCAAGGTCGTTAAATTCTTGAATGTGTTGGTATGAAAGAATGATAACGAACCCAAATGTGTGAATGTATCTAAGTGCTAAGGGCTGTGTAACAAGTAATGAAATGGAGTTATGAATTGATCTAATTAAACTAAATGATCATGGCAATATTTTATATGACTCGTTGTTTGGCAAGGCCTTGTGGTTTGATTTTCATACAGATTGTTGGATGTAATGAAATTATATTCTTGTTGATGAAAATCTTTGTGATTGAATTAATGGTTGGTAAAGACTATTGTGAACAACATGATTGTTTGGTGGTTATGAAATTGTACTCTTGATGATATGAATCCCTGTGATTAAATTGTGGGTTGTTATTGTGCTATGAAATGTGATTGTCCGGTGGGATCGGGTTGCGCGCCGCAACATGAGGAATAAGGGTGATCTGTGAGAAGTAATAAGGGTGGAATGTGAATTGTACGGTGAGATCGGGTTGCACGCCGCAACAGAATGTAATAAGATTGAAATGTGATTGTCCGGTAGGATCGGGTTGCGCGCCGCAACAGGAAGTAATAAGGGTGGATTGATGAGAAGTAATAAGAATGGAATATGATTGTGTTGAAATAAGAATTTGTGAAACTCTCAACTGTGTTTGTTTCCGTATTTATGTGCACTATTTGTTGGTTTCTTTAAGTTGTCTTCTATCTGTGCATTACTTGATTTTACTTAAGAGTGAAATTTGTTTATACATACTAGTACTATTCCACAGTACTAACGTCCCTTTTGCCGGGGGCGCTACATCTTTCATATGGATGTAGGTGGTTCCATAGCAGGTAGCTCAGCCCGCCGTTAGTGGTGCCTCCTCTTCATCTCTTCAGCAGTTTTGGTGAGCCCCATTTCCTCTCGGGGCCGTGTGTGGATTATACCATTCTCTTTTGCTTATGTTGTAAAAGGTATAGCCGAGGCCTTGTTGCCGGCAAGTTTATGTAAAACTCCTAGTACTCTTAGAGGCTCCGTAGACACTTGTTGGTTGTATATATATATATATATATATATATATATTGTATGGGTGGCAATTTGAGCTCAAACCTATCTAACCCGCCCAATCCGCCCAGAGATTAATGGGTTGGGCTGAAACTATTTTAGCTCATGGGTCAATTTGGGCTGAGCCCAAGTTAACCCATTATTTTTTATGACCCATTCTGACCCATTTAGCAGTCCAAATACAACCCATGAAACTCACCCAAAACAAAGGGATCTGAACCCAACTTATCTAAAATTTACTTAGTTGCCCCAATTTTATAGTTTTTTTTATATTTTCATTTTTTTTTTCTGCACCTCCCACTCACCCACCATACCCCCTAACCCCACCTCATCGTGCGCAAACCCCCTCAAAAAAAAATTTTATACTTTTTTTGTATTTTGAATTTTCTGTTTTTTTGTTTTTCTTCACCACCCACCCACCCTATCCTCTACCCCCACTCCACCCCAACCCGCAAAATATTTTTCAACTTACACATTTTAAGGTAATTTTTTTTTTAATGCAAGATGAGCATGGTTCAAAAACATTGGTCAAGTTGAGCGGGTTGGGTTATGACCCATTGTTTAGCCCATCTTGACCCAACTCATCTTAACCCAAGTACACTTTGGGTTGGGTTGGACAATGACCCATTTATTGACCTAACACATTTTGACCCGCCTAAATTCAGCTCAACCCGCTCATTTGCCACCCCTATATTTTACAAATGATGGATAAATCCTACTCTTTGACGTGATTCACAAATAACAAAAGAATTAAATATTAAATATTAAAAATCAAAGTTANATATTTTGGGTGGTAGTTGTACTCACTCATAATGGTGGATCGCAAATCAGAAATGTTGTATGTAACTTGTATGTTTTGGATTATCTATTGTTGAAAGTTAAAAGAGGAAAAATGGAATTATGTTGTAAATTGTACTTTGAATCTAGATTGTCTAACTCACGTGGAATAATGTATGTTATGAACACGGGGTAATACGTTGGGTAGGAAAGGCAATCCAGGTCCGCTTGATTGGGTTCATCTGGTCAGGCGCCGGTCTCGTCCCTCGATTTTGGGGGCGTGACACCTTGTTTGTCGAAGGTCCGACGCATTGCCTTTCCTTTCCATTTCCATTGCCCTCAACAACATTACCCTTGTCATTTCCGTTCTTCCTCCACTCTTTTGCCTTGTCCTTGTTCCTGTTTTTGGACTTTGAAGTAGTAGAGAAATCAGAACCATCTTTCCCTAACCGGAAATCACCCAATGCATCCGCATCGACGATGGCACTAGGAAGGTCTTTCACATCTGCCTTCGAAGTTCCATCTGCGCCCACATTTGCAGCCCGTAAAGGAAATTGTGCAGCTTGTCTTCCTCAGACATGTTGCTTATATCCAACATCAAAGAACTGAAATCTTTGACATATTCCTTGACCGTTCCAATTTGTTTCAACTTCTTTAAACGATCTCTAGCAATCCAGCCCGCATTGCTAGGAAAGAATTGATCCTTGAACTCTTTCTTTATCCCTTCTCAAGAGTCAATTTTTCCCCTACCAACACTTACATCATCTGCCACACATGTCCACCACCAAAGCTTTGCATCGTCCACCAAGTACATAGTCGTAATGGTGACCTTGTCTTCATCTCGCACATGGGCATCCTTAAAGTACTGCTCCATATCCCACAGGAAATTTTCGAGTTTCTTGGCACTCCTTGCGCCATTAAACTCCTTAGGCTCGGGAATTTTGACCTTGGTACAATCTGCCCCGCGCTGACCATTGTCATTGCCAACAGCACGCCGCAACAACATGTTTTCCGCCTTAAGATCTGAGCACTCTTGGCTCAATTTGCTCAACTCTGCCTCAAGATAGGCGAGACGAGTAACAATGGTCAGAAATTGATCCCCATCAACAGTTCCGACGAGTGCCTCCAATGCAGCAACTTTTTCCCTCAGTTCTGCGTTGCCACCAGCCATGTTTTCGAACAACAACACAAAATCGGCTACTGGTCGTCTTGCAACTGCCACGAATCTGCTCCGCTTTGATACCAGTTGTCACAGGGGTGTTTTATGTCACTCAAATTCCGCCCGAGGTTTCACCCTTGTGCGACAGTCAAGCCCAGCCTTGACTTCAGCCTTTCCAACAGTTAGAATAATTTAGGAACGTTTGGACTTAGAATAATTTTAGGCAGCAAACGAAATAAGTAGAGGCACACACAGTTTACAGAAATTTCTTCCCAACTCGTATTAATTTGAGAATACAAGAACACAATAAGCCAACCCTATGAACAAAAACAAAGAACACCCTAGTTCCCAGCCCCAAAATTGATTTCCTACCCTTAGGAATAACACTTAGATGAAATCTGGCTCACAATGCCTCAAGACTAAGTATTCTGCCCCCTTTGGACAACCTTATGCACATATTTATAGTGCAGGCTGCCCAATTACATTTGGCAGCTTTAAAACATTCAGTTGACAAGCCCCAATTGATGGGCAAACACTAAGACATGATACAAAAATGTGCCCACTCCTTTATCCCATGATCAGCCATGTTTTGGATGTGGTTGTAACCGCCAACTGCCTCATATGTGCATTGCACACGTTTTGTAACCGTTGCCTGTGCACAACATGTGCCTGTTTTGCCCAGTTGCTGCGTGCCCAAGGCTGGCATTGCGCCCATCCTTGCCTTTGACACTGCTCTGCCCCAATGCCATGGCCACAACTTGCCGCCCACTGACTTTGCCGCACACGCTTATGCCACAGCTGCCCGCTTATGTCAAGTCGCCCCCAACTTGATCAAATGTGCCCGTATCAATTGTCATTGCTTGTCTAGCCTTGCCTTGCCATGTCTTAGCCTCTGCTTGACTTGGCTTTGCCTTGTCATTGTCATGCCAACCCGCACGTCCATGTGCAAGGCCATCATGAAAATTCTTGTCACAACCTACACCTAATGAGGACCTTTGTCAAGGGGCTAACAGTTATCCATGTAATTCACATCCGTGCAAGAATACATATAGTTGGTGGAAAATTTACCTTAGTAAATGTTCGTTCTCTCTTTCTTTTCTTTTTCCGTGGGCAGTTAACAGCGTGATAACTTGTCATTGTGAATGTCACTTCAAATACCCATCTATCCTCATCAGTCTTTGAAATGTTTAGAGATTTTGTGAATAATAAACAACTTCACTTTAAGGACGTTAAGCTTTTTAGTCTCATTATGCATAAAAACGTTTAGGTATTTTTCACCAATATCAAGGACAAACAAAGACCCCAACATTACAAAAACACATTGGACAGCGTTGTTCAGTCACGGTTGAAATCCAAACAAGCAGACAAAAATATAGAATTAACAAAGCTATGACTTGCTAATTTCATAACGCAAGATATACTCCACAGCATATGTTTTACCAATGTAGAAATTTGGTTGAAAAAGAAGCTGCTCCACATAATATCATTGAGTCCTGGAAACTCGGTACTGTACTTGTACAAGTCGCGGAAATATTTACAGACATCAAATGCAGATACAAATCTAAATGACACTACTCAAACTTCTTTATCAGGGAGAGATCATTCAGCATTTTCTCGATTGCCTCCTCATCAAGCATGCGACCTCTATTCTGCAACCAATGAAGGAAGTTCATCAGCCCAAGTCTACTGTACAAGTACTGAACAAATGATACCAGCTTATAAACACACAAGCCAAGAAAAAGAACTGTACTGAACAGAACTCCAGGAAGTTACATATGAACTGTCTGCATGGTAAGTACTGCAGATTCTAGGATATTTTAAAAGAGATCAATGATTTAATGATATGATCTCCAGTAATGCATCTGACCTAATGCAGCACTATGGCACAATTCACTTGATAATATTTTCTTTTTTGGGGGGTGGGGGTGGGATTTTATGAAGATTCATGGATAATAATTTCCTCCTGTGCTTGTCCCGTTTTTTAAGTTGCACACTTAAAACTTTGAGGGGGGGGGGGGGTTCATTTGGTTGATAAGCTTTAACCAAACTCGATACATACTCTTGTTTCAAGTCATTCGTTATATCACAGTCAATTTATAAAATTGTACTCTGACATTTTGACTAAACTTCAAAGCATTTCTTAAGGGACTCAGTGAAGTTAGAAACTTGAGTAAATTTTATACACAATACTCTCCTCGTAAATGGATCAAATGTAAAGCACAAAGATAAGAAAACATAGGGTTTAACATGTACAACAATTTAGGGACACAAGACCAGCAAGAATAAGCAGTTGACTCTAGGAAATCTATGTGCCTTCTTTCTGCAATTGACCATAATTACCAACGGAAATCAGGTACCTTTATAGACGGGACCATGGCAATAGCTTCCTCAACAGTTTCTGGACAAAGATTACCCAGGACGCAGAGCTGCCAATGTACAACATTTAATAATTGCAGCTTTCCCATAAAGGTATAAATAATAATAAAAAGATAGATGTATAAATAAGATGTAGACAAATGCTAACCTCGAATTCAGCAAGTTGATATCTGCTAAGGATTCTAAAAGCAAGTTAAGATCCACATTTTATAAGAAAGTTGTGTCAATTGTTTTTCAAAACGAAAAGCACAAAAGGGTGACAGGGTCCATGGAACTGGAAATGAAAAGCGAGAAGTGAAGCACAAAATTTTAAAATACCAAAAATATAAATTTTGTACTATAATAATCAAACTGTAACGAAAATGACAGCATTCGATAAACAAGAATGACACTAAGAATCCAACTCCTCAAAGTTGAGATCTAAAGAACCGGCCATTTTTTGTCACCTGTGAAGCGATAACCCCTTGCTTCACATCGCTTTAATAACAGTGGTAGTATTTGAAAATCCCAATGATATTCTTTTGCCAGGGAGTGATACCCTGGCATTTCAAAATGTCAAACCATAAAAAGCTCTGCATGAAAGGATTTGATAGAGACATCTTATTTCTTAGGGTTGAGGATCTACAGAAATGGTCTCCTTGGCTTGACCAGTCCAACTATACTTACTAAAAGTGGTTATACCACAATATGCAGCTCTACATGCTTCCTTGCCTTAATTCTTTCCTTTACTCTCTCTCACCTTTGATAAATTCAAGAACGTCACTTTTCATATACTAAAACACTTATATCACTTTTCATTATATATTCTTCATATGCACCCACTGTAAATATGTTAATCTACATCTCCAGGTATAATTAGAGAGAGACTATGATGCATATACTTCTTAGTCACTAATTATTTTCCCAAACTTTTCATATACTAAAACACTTATATCACTTGAGATCATAAAGTGTGCCATATACATGTAGTGTCTGCAGCATATGCAAAAAGGAATGCAGATAATTTCTTTGTATGCACCATATATGGAGGATACTCTCGAACTTGTCTAACAGCATCAGGATTCTTGGACCGGCTGAAACGCTTCACATACTGCAGTGACTTCTCAAACACTCTGAAAGACTAATAATTTTAGTGAGTACACTTCAAAACCAAGCACCCACTACATGCTCAAACAAAATATTTAACCGTCAAAAACAGGATATAGTTGATTTTCAAAGAGAAGAAAAATGAACATAGCACACCAGATCATGAAATAGATTTTCTAAAGTAGGAGAAAAGGTACTTCCTTTTTTGTATATCTGTCTTGTTACATGTATTTGTCTTTGAATGTATATATTTACATAATAAAAACTTCGGAAAGCTGTCAAAGAGGGACCTCTTGAAACAAAAGAAGTGAGAAAAACAAACGGCAGTAGATCCTCCTTTTTTCGGTTGGCCACCTATTCTCCATAGCTGCCAACTTATTCCACCATTTCCTCAAATTCAGATTATTAGGACAGCCAGCCCGGATTAAAAGAACAACTCTATTAACTATATGGACATAAGAAAAAAAACATCAATTCAACAATCTTTTACCATTCATAAGTTCTTTAACCGCTGCAAATTCTAAAAAAGATTATCAAAACTAAAAAGATGTAACTTACAGAATAGAGCAAGAGATCCAAAAACAAATAATTATTCAGTGGGCAGCTCAAAGATCCACGAGAAAAGGGAAATGAAATGTTTGAGTTCATATTCTTACTGGGAAACTTGGTTGCTCGGATCATCAGACATCTGCTGAATCTGCTCAAACTTGTGTTCAAGAATCAAAGAAACTTCAGAGTTCATTAGACACTTGGCCTTCAAAAACTCTGAAACCAAAGCAACATAAAACATTAAGCTCCACCTACTTATAGCATGTAAGCATCAACAGGACAAGAAGGAAAGAACGTATCACTTCAAAGAGACACCAACTAACCCAAATACCAGAGACAACCAATTGGGGAGTGACTGGTAATTTTCAATTTTAGTTTTGCAAAATAAGGAATAGCCATAAATCATTTACTTCCCTTAAACTTTTGCGGTGAACAAGACCATACTCACACACACGAAGGGGAGTCTTGACGTAACTGGTAAAGTTGCTGCCATGTGACCAGGAGGTCACGGGTTCAAGCCGTGGAAACAGCCTCTTGCAGAAATGCAGGGTAAGGCTACGTACAATAGACCCTTGTGGTCCATCCCTTCCTCGGACCCCGCACATAGCGGGAGCTTAGTGCACCGGGCTGCCCATTAAGACCATACACACACACAACACACATATAAGTATTACATACACACAAAAAATGTGTGTATCTATATATTTTGAATAGTGTGTGCGCGCGCGCATACACTCGGAGTTTGTGTGCACACATACACATACCCTTTTGCGACTAGTGGCGGAGCCAAGGGTTGAAATTTACGAGTTCTAAACTTGCGACTGAACCCATAGCTCGTCTTAGTTACCGAGTTCGCAATTAAATATTTACACATATTTATGGACTTCCTCGTACGAATACAAAGTCTACACAAAAGCTACCAGGTTCGTCCGAACCCGTAGCAGATACTCTAGCTCCGCCCCTGTTTGCGACCAAGTAAAACCTAAAAGGGGAGAGGGGAATTATTTTTATTTTTCTAAAATTTGGATTGCATTAACAAAATAGTTCCATGAATTGGCAACTATCTCATGTCGCTTCTCCATATCAACACTTCTGCAAACTCCATCAAAATCCATTGATAGCAAAAGCATAACATTTTTTTCCCACTTCCTTGCACTAAAATTAAACAATTTAAAGACAAAATCAGTCTAATTTTCTCATCAAATTCAGTTATTTAGGAATCTACTGGCCCAAGGATTACAAAGTAACAAATAAAATTCGAGGGTTTGGGAAAAAGTAAAGAAAATCAAACGGCTGAACAGAAAAGGAAATTCAATAAGAATTACCGTCGCCAATTTTGAGTTCGGCTGCATTTTCTTCTTCTTCCAAAGACATGTTGAGCGTACGACGACACAATTACACAAAACCTCGAAACAAATGTGGAACCCTTTAAAGGCAAGAGGTAGAGGTCTTGGGGAAAAAGTGTTTTTGAATATTGTGTGAAATAGAGCTGTGCATATTTTGGTAACTATGGAATTAGCATAGTGAAATCGTTTTTTTTTGTTGGTATTTTCACTATTTTGGTATTTTTTTTGGTCAGAAGGATAAATATTTATATAATAATATTAAGTTAACGTTGATGGTAAAAATAACACGGACTCGTCAATTTTCGGACTGGTAATTAAAAAATAGCCAGCGTTTGTAAAGTCATTGAAAAATAGTCACTTTGCTACAACAAGGAAAGTCCAACATAATATACTGGAGATTACTGCATGTGTATGAACTTATAGCATATTATACTGGAACTCCAGCACACGGAAAGTTCTAGCATAATATACTGGAGATTGGAGCAGCTGTGTATGACTTCCAGCATATTATGTTTGACCAATATGTTATGCTGGAACTCCAGTAAATTATGATGCTCCATCATAATATACTGGAGTTCAAGTATAATATACTTGAATTCTAGTATATTATGCTGGAAATTCACATGTAAAAATTCGAACTCCAGGATATTATGCTGGAATATTTTCTGGATCTTGAATAGTGTTTTCGTTCAGATATATCTTTACATGAAAAGTGGCTAAATTTCGATTACTTTTGAAACTGCGGCTAGTTTTCAATTACCACTTGTAAATCTGGCTATATTTGAATTTCACCCATGTTGATCTTACACTGGGGTGTTGAAGAGTTAAGGCCATCGTACCAAATATAGAGTAGTCCAAAACTACATTTACAATATTACAACTTCTAATGTTCCTTTCAAAAATATTTTCTAGGGTGTCTGCCCATAGTACTTCATTAACAAATACCGGAGTAACTACCAAAAGTTGATTCCTGCTTTCCTGCTTTTGTTCCAATTTATTGGCACCCTATTTGCCTCCCTAAGTGTGTGATTTACTGGCGGATGACCCAGAGTTTCAAGGAGAGACCCGCATTCACGTATCAAGGGATCATATATCAGATGTCCATTGTTGATGCATTGTATTACCTTTGGGAGTCCACAATGGCCTCTAAATGTACTAGATTGTTTGGTATTGCTATCTTTAGGCTCTGCAGGAAAGCTGTTAGCTCATAATGGAGAGTATTTGTGCATTTGATTTTTTCCATGAAATCTGTTACTCAATCCCCATTGTTGTTTCTAATTACCCCTCTTATTCCTCATGTATTTCCTTTTTGATGGTAGCACCATTAGTTTTAGCTTGTAACACCCCCTCCCATGGGTATGCCATTTAATTAGGATAATAGTACTGTGCCTGGGCTATTTTCCTCCTATTGCTATGTGCATGAATTTTACAGCCTTGTTAATGGACACTATAAAGGGAACAATATCTTTCCTATGGTTGAAGTATTTAATGTTCCTGGTTATCCAAATCCGCCAGAGACAGAAAGGGATTAAACGCCCTCATATGAGCATGTCATTGAAGGGTTGGTGTTTTACTTTGTTAAGAGTGTGCACCAGTGTATTTGGCTAATTACCAGGTTTGAGATACTGAGGCTAGAATGGCTTTGCCTAGCTAACTTGTTCCAGCATTGGATAGCATTATCACATTTGATAAGCAGGTGCTCAATTGTTTCTTCCTCCTTATTAGAGAAGAAGCGCGTAGGGTTAAGATTCATACACCCGGAGTGACGATATTGGGTTGTAGAGAGCCTACCATGGGTTACTAACCAAAGAAAATATTTTATTTTGTTTGGCAATTTTTGGGCCCAAACCTAGTTGAAGTCTTTCCTAGAGTTGTGATAATGATGGTGGTTCAGACTTCTTATGAGGGTATAAACCGTTTTGGTTGAGAAGAGACTACTTCTAATTTGGTTCCAAACCATCCTATCTAGATTCCCAGAGTTAGGATTAACAAAGGTAGATTTTATAGTAGTAACTACCTCCTCAGTAAGGTTAAAAGAGATGTTACTAAGGTCCCAATGTCCCTTAGTATAGCATGAGTCTACATTCAAACTCTTCCCTCCCCTGTTCAGTGGGCCACTGATAATGCTTCTAAGGATCTCCATACCAGGGATCCATCTGTCACCATAAAGGTTAATTCTATCCCCCTTGTGAACTACTCACCTAGTAGCCTTACTACGAACAGACCAACCATTCTTGACATTTTGCCAAGTCTTAGAGGCTATGTGCTTAGAAGGGTTTCTGCTAGTACAGAGCTTGTAGAACAGAACTCTGGTCCACAGAGAGTTGGGATTGTTGTACATCCTTCAAGCCAGACTAGTGTGAGTGGTAGTGTTTCTGCTTTTAGGAGTCCGCACTCCCAAGCCACCCTCCTACTTTGGCTTGGTCATGATTTTCCACCCAACTAGGTGCATTTTCTTTTTTGATGTAATGGTACCCCAAATGAAAGTCCTCTGTATTTTGTCAATGTGGTTGCATACCGGGGCCGGAAGCTTAATGTATTGCATAACATGGCTAGGAATGCACCCAAGTGAGAACTTAGCTAGAGTAGTTCTCCCAACCATATTCAGGACGAGGGTTTTCCAGCCTGCAAGCTTAGTTTGTATACTATCAATGATAAACTGGTAGTCTCTATTGGTGGGTCTTTTATGGAAGATGGGAAAGCCCAGGTACCTACCAAATAAAAGGCTGGGTTTGATGATCAACATCCTGGCTAGTCTATGCACTTCCTCCTGGTGGCAGTTTGTGGAGAAGATAAATTTGGACTTGATGTTATTTATCTTCTGACCAGACTTACCGCTAAACTTATGGAGGGTTTCTATTATGCTATTGCAGTTCTTGATGTTTTCTATAGAAAAGAGAGCGAGGTCATCTACAAAGAAAAGGTGGGAGATTTCTTGCCCCGTTTCACTGATTTTGATAGGGAACCAACTCCCAATATGCACTTTAGCATCAATGCTTCTAGATAGTCTCTCCGTACACATGATGAAGATGTAGGGAGACATCGGGTCTCCCTATCTGATGCCCCTACTATGCTTAAAGTACTCAATCCTACTCATATTGACAAACACAAAGATATAACTGGTGAAAATGCATGACAAAATCAGCTTGGTGATGTTTCTAGGAAATCCAAAATAAAGCAGAGCGTCTCCGATGAAAGACCATTCTAATCTATCAAAGGCATTTTCCAGATCAATCTTAGGATCATGTTGGCATTTATGCCTTTCATTTTCTTAAAGTGACTAATGTATTCTTGCACAATAATGACATTATCACTGGCCATCCTATTAGAAAGGAAACTAGTTTGGCTAGGGCCTATAATAGAAGGCAGAATATGTTTAATTCTGTTAATAATAATTTTAGTGATAAATTTATACATTGTATTGCATAGGCCAATAGGTTTGAAGTTCTTCAACACTGTTGCATTTTCACATTTAGGGATTAGGCATAGATACGTGTTCATTTCAAGGGTGTGGAAGACCTACTTATAAAAGCCGGTTACCTTACCCTCAAGGATATTCCAGTACTTTTGGTAGAACATTAAGTGAAGGACATCAGGCCTAGGGGCCTTAGAAGGTTTGAGTGGGAATAAATCATTCTTTATCTCACTATTCCTCAGGGGAGCTCTAAGAATTTTATGTTCCATATGTGCAAAAGTATGTGAGACATATGGGGTGGTATATCTACCATTGACAGAGGGTTGGTGGGCAGTGGTGTATAGGGATGAGTAGAACTGGAATATGGCTTATTCAATTCCCTTGTGCTCATCTATCCAATCCCCTACCTCATTTTGGAGGGTCAGAATCCTATTCATTCTTCTCTAATTGAGAGTAGAGGTGTGGAAAAACTTAGTGTTACCATCTCACTCCATTAGCCAGTTTATCCTAGATTTTTTTTCCAGAATTCCTTTTCAATTCTCAAAATGGCTAAATAGTCTTGCAGAATTTGACACTCTAGTTGTTGGAGGTAAGGGCTGAAGGGGTAGGCATTAGACTTTTGGATGCCTCCTAGCCAATCCAGTACATGCTTCTTTTTATGAAGATGTTATCAAAAGCTAACTTGTTTCAAGTAGTAACCTGATCTTGGAATTTAGAAGTTCCCTCAAGTAGGTTACTGTTACCCTCGTAGGCACGCTGAACCACATTGGTGAGGGAGGGGTGGATGCACCACATGGACTCAAATCTAAAGGGTTTAGAGAGACTGATGGGCATAAATCAAAGATTGATTAGCATATGGCAATGATCCGGGTGAGTTCTAGGAAGGTGGCTAATTGTGCTAGAAGGAAATTCTTGGATCCAATCATCATTAGCAAAACACATGTCTAGTCTTTCCAGGATTAACTTGCTCATCCTCATATATCTCATGTTAGTCCAGGTAAAATTTTCTACCTTTGAAACCAAGGTCAATTAGCTTACATTAATTTATGCATTGCTAGAAGAGATTATCCCTAGGAGCAGAGATGCAATTCTCCCAATTCTTATCTTTATATCTCAAGACTTCATTGACGTCCTCCTACTAGCCAGCTCCCCTGATAGGTATTAGGGATAGTTCTGAGTTGCTGCTAGAGGTTTCTCCTAAGTGCATAAGTGTTACTAGCATAAACAACAGTGAAGAACCATGAGTTGGAAGAGGGGATTACCTTGACCATGACATTAATGTCCTAAGATGTGGTGGAGACTTCATCAATTTTGAGCAGGTCATCCTTCCACATAATGACCATGCCCCCAGGCCAACAATTGAGCTTTGAATTTGCCTAGAGAATCCCAGTTCATGAATCAGGTGCTTAGGCTATGTCATCCTAGTTTTCAGGGGGGACTAGCATAGCAGGCTTGTGCAATTTGACCATGTCAGCACTACGCCTCCTAAACTCATTACTGTTGGCTAAGGGTGGCAAGTGGGCCGGGACCGCGGGCCAAACATGTCAGGACCGTTAAGACTGATATTCATGGACCTGGTCCGGTCTCGTGGGTTGGTTCAACAGTTAGGGACTGCTAGGACAAGGACGGGGACCAGACCAGACCGGTCCCTAGCGGGCCAAACGATCCCAACGGTAAAAAATTTCAAAAAAATCTGGCCTTTGGAAAAATTTAAAAAATAGCCGTTGGGCTGTCAAAAATAGTCGTTGGCTATTCAGAAAATAGCCATTCAACCCCCCCTCCTCCAACTTTATTTTAACCCCAAACTTTTTATAATTACACTTTTTTTCCTATTTTCAACTATAAATACCCCCCATTCTTTCATTTTTCTTACAAAATAAATATCAATCTATCACAATATCTCTCTAATTTTCTTCTATACTTGCTACTATTGCTTACTATTGTTACAATTTGTGAAAAAATTATGAAGGTGGTGAATGTCGCGCCCCCATTTTCTCGCGAAAGCGGGTTTCGACATTTTGACATCTCCTTTTAAAGGAAGAGGATTAAAAGAAGAGTTGCAACCTAACGGTTTTAAAGGTGCGTTAGGGCACCTAGAGTTGCTAACTCATGAGACTAGTGTTCATTACCAGAGATTGGGTAAGGGCTTGAAGTTATCCCAAGGGGAAGGTATTAGGCACCCCTCAGGATCCACAACTGTGGTTCCCGGCCAAATAGTTTTCGTGAATTTGTACACTGAGCAAGTAGCAAGTAATGGCTCAAATAAGAGGGGATTTAAAATAAGCATTGGAGTTATTAACTTTTGACAGAACTAATAAAATGTTTGAGAGAAAGACGTCCTAGGTTTGAAATAATGTGGATCACATAAGTGCAATACCCGGTATGTCACTCCTCAAAGAGGGGCTACACGTTGTATTAGCGCACCAGTCATGATATCCATATTCTACCCTTTCCCACCCCGTGAAGGTATTTTATAACGTGTGTGGGTCAAAAACTCTATTACGTGTTATTACCCGTCCCATCCTATCAGTCCCGGAGGAGGCTAGGACTACTATCCTAAAAGGGAAGTACTAAGCTGAACCCCTAGGTTTAAAGGACAAGATTCTAAACGACAAGCAAGGACAGTTAGGACTACAAATATGGGAAAAACACATAGAAGCAAATACGAGGCTCAGATATTCCTCCACAAGTTATGCACATATCAACACGACTCAAACACAAATAAGGTCTTTTAACTTCAGATCCTAATGCATGATATCTAGGCGAGAATACAGTAGCGAGGCAGTTTATTTACTGAATTTTAGAGAAGGATTTTTTCCAGTTCCTAATCATTGATTTTTACCTATTACTAGCCAAACAATACACATAAAGAGATAGGCTTCCAATTTTAACAAGTTTAAAAACCTAAGGCTTGCCTAGGCGTACCAAAACTGCTCCAGTTATGCTGTTTTAGTTCCCAGTTTAGACAGATAGTTGTTAAGTAGGGTGAGTCTGTTTTAATCTTTAACCGGGCTAAGGAGTGTGGGTGTTAGACAAATATGAATGCAATCCTAAAAGGCATGGTATCTGAATGCAAACAAGGTACAGAATGATGCGAAACCTACACATGATGTTCTAAATGCAGATGCGTTTCAGCGTCAGAACGTATTTTAGAAATATCCATTTGTTAACACATTTTTGACTTAAAGCAAAACGTAGTAGTTTCACAGAAAATACGATTCTTTGTTAGATTGCTGAACCTAATACATGATTTTTCTAGGCGTTCGTAGTAGTGTATGCAATGATGCAAAGTTTATTTTTAGCATAGGATTTTATCATAAGTGACATGCTGGAAATAATATCCTAAGGGACATGATCTCTAAATGCAAGATTGATAGTGGTCAATGTTATTATTTAGCCTAACAAACATGATTTCTAAAGTGATGCAATCATGGAAGACGTTGAAGCAGTAACATGGTAGTAGCCAGTTTTGTTGTTATTTATCCTACGAACATGATTTCTAAGTGGAGATAAGTAGGATGAGATGCTGAAATAAATAAACCTAAGTATCATGGTATCTAATGCATGCATGACATGTTATCCTAAGCATGGTGACTATTGCGCATACATAAAAGTAAACCTATAGGCATGGTTTTCTACCCAGAACTTACACTATAGCATGCATATTCCCCACCCATTTCACTATCCAGCCCATAGTTGTTTTTATAATTAGTTATTACAGACCAATATTGCACGAATTACATAAGTAAATAAGAAAAATTAAGAAGTTACACTATAGGGAGCCTACCAATAGGCCCAAATCTCCAGATCTTTAATTTCATATGCCATGACCTTTCATAACCCGGGTGTGTCAGAGTTCCTAAGGACCTCAGAGGATCCCAGGCAGTGCTCACACCCAGGTACCCTAGCCAGGAATGAGTAAGTGCAGTGTGGGAATGCCAACCTTGTGTGTCAAAGTTCAGTGGGTACTCAGATGGTCCCCAAAGCAATGCTCACACGAAGGGGGCTGAACTTAAGAAACTAGGAGTAGTGAGATGTGCTCATAATATAGGAAGTTTGAGTAAAACATGGATAAAAAAAATAGTTTGAAAAGAAGAGGGACTTTTAATAAAAATCAGCTTTTCAAAATAAGAGATTCAGTTGTTGAAAAACAGTTTACAATTCAAACAGACAAAGCCAGCATCACATAGGGGACCCATGATGGTCCAGCAATCACAAACAAGGGTGAGGGGGTTTGAGGGACAAGTACACAGCCTGTGAGGCAAACAACTTACACATAAACACATAATTAAAGGGGTTTTCTAAGGGTCCAGGGGATATGACTAAGTGTCAAATTAGAGTAACATATCATCTAAACAATTAACATCATGACTGAACTAACATATTAGACATGGGCATGGAGATACACATAAAGAACAAGGGCTGAGTGTAGAGAGACACATTGAGCATGCAGGATAGGTGACAGTAGACATGTAAAAGAGATTCAGAGTTCTAATTGCATGTTGAACATCAGAGACACAAGTAGAAACCTATAAGAAATGCCAAGAACTGAACTATGAATAGAAACATATTGGTTTGGATGACTGAAGCTTAAATCAAGACATACCAATTTAATGAGGAAAGTAGTAGTACAAGCAAGGACAAGAGATGCACAGTAGTCAGCCTTGGCTTACAGCCGACTCACTCAAAGTAATAGCAAGTAGCACAGAAGAGATAGTGAAAAGAGTATGAAACTCTTATGAAAGAGAAGTGCACAGATCAATTTTTGTGTCTATGTGTGTGTAAGAGAGTTTGAACAGTGTATTGTTCGTGCCTTGTTATTGAAAGACTAGAGGTATTTATAGTTTAAAACCATTAGAAGAATAAGGTAAGAAGTACTAATTTAATACAGTTATGGAAAAATTGTCAATCAGAATCAATCAATGCCCGGACTCCCTTTAATTAGGGAGTCGGGGTTCAAACGGATACAAGTTGTAATAAATAAGGAAAAGGATCAATTCAAGACCGGCCTTACCATATTAAAGCATGTGGCATGTAATAAGGCTAAATACAGAATACTCCAAATAAGGAAAGTATATGTTAAATAGTTGAAAGCATATTTAGGCACATAAATATGGTAAGATGCAATTTTAGTTCTGAAAATCAGTCAAAGAATCACGGATGGGACTGAAAATCACAGGGGATCAGTGCTAACTGAGGAAAGCATCTCACATGTAAGGAAGTAATTCAAAATCAGTGAAAAGTTCTAAGTAAAACACATACGAGTTACATCTTTGAGAAAAGATATCACAGCTCTGAGGGAAATCAATAGAATCAATAGAGAATACTATGTAAGGGTTGATACAACAAGTAATCAAGTCTGTTAAGCAGTGAATAGCACAAAATCAGAGAAACCCTAGGCAAGTAGTAGAGAACAGTAGAAGATTGAAAACCCTAGGTAAAGTAAAAATCACATAAGTTCAGAGACAAACAGTAACATTGAACATAATAGAAAACAGAGATCATAAACCTTAACAACAACAACAGGATAAGAATAGCAGAGAAGCTTAACATCTATGAGAGATAAGAGTTCGTGCATTTAAACAAACATATCAGTCACTGAGGGACTCAGAATTTGGGGAAAAACTAGGGTTTTCAGTAAAGTAAGTTAAAACGAAAGAAAACTTTGAATAAATCGTTGAATAATAAAAGAATCATAGAATGATATTTAAATAAAAGCAATAAATCATTTTTAAAAGGGGGTTATGAAACCCTTGTTTTGAAGTGAAAGATCGTTCAAAGTAGAAGGGTATTTGTTCAAAGAAAACATGGAAAAGCTCCGTAATATACATAGATCTAAGGCAGATCTAGAAGAAATCGAAGAGATATAGGAGTTAGGGTTTCGTGGAACCCAGAGAAGTAAGAAAAACCTCAAAGATGTCGCCGGCTTTAGCCGGAAAGGTTGTAGCTTTTACTCAGACGACCGGGAATGGCCGGAAAGTGGCATGAGAGGTGAGTGAACCGCTCCAGGTTCGCCTGAGGGCTTTAGGGTGTCAGTGGACCGGTGCAAGGTGAACAATAACCAGGAGATGATGGGGGCCATGGTTTCCGGTGAGAGAACCAGCCGGAGAAGATGAATGAGCTTCATCGGAAGAGAGAAGCCAGGGAAGGTTCTAGAGAGAACGAGAGAGAGATAGAGAGAGAATGAGAGATGGCAAATGAGGGGTCGGTTGGGGGGGTAATTGGGTTTAATCAAGGTAAGGGGTGTCTGGGCCGTTGATCTGCTTTGATCAACGGATCAGATTGATTAGGAGCTGGGCCGGGTATGGGGTTTGGTTTGGGCTGGGTTGGTTATGGGTTAAAGGGTCAGGTGGGGTTGGGTTAAAAAATGGCTAAGTTTTAAATAAAAATGTGGCTAAACGTTAAATACCCAATTAAATAAGATAATTAATTAATAAAATAGCTAATAATTGTGTAAAAATGAAATTAAGACTAAATAAATAAAATTAAGGTGACTAAATAATATAAAACGATCAGTTATTGATTTTAAAAACGGTATAAATGTACATTTGTGCTATAATTGCAAAAATTGCTGTACTTAGCTAAATAATGCCAATGTTGGCTAATTTATGAAATAATTAAATCCTAAGGGAATTAAATAGTACTATGAATAATATATTGAGTAAGAAAATATCTTGAAATTATTTATAACATCATTTATGCATAATTACGGAATATAAAATATTAAATAAACAGGAAAATAATTTGATAAAAATACGGAAAATTATGGGAAAATATCAATTACTATAAAGAGTGATTTTGAAGGTATATATGCAAGTTTGGAAATAATTTGAGGAAAAATTGGGTATCAACAGCTGCCCCTCTTTACCCGAAAAGGATGAAAGAGTTGTCGGATAAAGATATGATTGCCAATTTTGACCGAGTGGAAATAGTATGAAAGATTTAGGCCGCACCCTGACTTCTGAGCTACCTACATATCCCTGGTTTTACAGGAATGAGGTCGTATGTAGTTCGGGAGTTACCAGCGAAGTATACTGGTGACGTATTATAAGGACGGACGCAAGGTGCAAGGCAAGGTGAACAGAATGGCTTACGGGATAGTTAGGAGAACTGGAGCGGTCCGCTCCTGCCTGCCTGGTTGTTCCTAGCCGGATTTCCTGCAAATGAATAACAAGCGTATATTGTGCGTAATTTAAACATGATGCAAATTCCCATTGGACTATGAATGCTGTCTTTGGACGGTTGAGGATGACGTCCTTAGACCATGATGTCCTGGGCTGTGAATTGCTTGATGCGGGATTCACAGGCTATGAAATGATGTTCTCGGGCCATGAAGATGGTGCCTCCGAACCATGACGCCTTTGAATAATGATATGCAAACTGATAAAAGAGATCCTCAGGCCATGAAATGATGTTCTCGGG
The DNA here is from genome assembly GCA_005239495.1 of Nicotiana undulata. NCBI lineage: Eukaryota > Viridiplantae > Streptophyta > Magnoliopsida > Solanales > Solanaceae > Nicotiana > Nicotiana undulata. The sequence continues at coordinate 140,399 of ML278639.1, forward strand.
CCATGAAGATGGTGCTTTCGAACGATGACGCCTTTGGATAGGTTGGAGATATTTCAGCCCATGAAAAATGCAATAGTATGATGCTGACAAGACAGAGCTTAGCCCGAAAGGAAGCTGAGTGGATAGTGGTAGAGACAGTAATTGCTTGGAAACATAAAAGGGAGGCAGCGCTTAACCTCGGAAGGCAGAATGGTAGCCTTATGCAATAAATGAAGTATAGACAGAGATAGAGCTTAGTCTCGGAAGGCATAAAGGTAGCCTTATGAAAGATTTATATGCAGATGGAGGTAGCGTTTAACCTCGGAAGGCAGAATTGTAGCCTTGTGCAATGCAGATGGAGACATCGTTTAGTCTCGAAAGGCAGAAGGGTAGCCTTATGCATGAGATAAAATGCAGATGGAGGTAGCGTTTAACCTCGGAAGGCAGAATGGTAGCCTTATGCAATGCAGATGGAGACAGCGTTTAGTCTCGGAAGGCAGAAGGGTAGCCTTATGCAGGAGATAAATGCAAATGGAGGTAGCATTTAACCTCAGAAGGCAGAATGGTAGCCTTATGCAATGCAGATGGAGACAACGTTTAACCTCTGAAGGCAAAATGGTAGCCTTATGCAGGAGATAAAATGCAGATGGAGGTAGCGTTTAACCTCGGAAGGCAGAATGGTAGCCTTATGCAATGCAGATGGATACAACGTTTAGTCTCGGAAGGCAGAATGGTAGCCTTATGCAGGAGATAAAATGCAGATGGAGGTAGCGTTTAACCTCGAAAGGTAGAATGGTAGCCTTATGCAATGCAGATGGAGACAGCGTTTAGTCTCGGAAGGCAGAAGGGTAGCCTTATGCAGGAGATAAATGCAGGAGATAAATGCAGATGGAGGTAGCATTTAACCTCGGAAGGCAGAATGGTAGCCTTATGCAATGCAGATGGAGACAACGTTTAACCTCTGAAGGCAGAATGGTAGCCTTATGCAGGAGATAAAATGCAGATGGAGGTAGCGTTTAACCTCGGAAGGCAGAATGGTAGCCTTATGCAATGCAGATGGATACAAAGTTTAGTCTCGGAAGGCAGAATGGTAGCCTTATGCAGGAGATAAAATGCAGATGGAGGTAGCGTTTAACCTCGAAAGGTAGAATGGTAGCCTTATGCAATGCAGTTGGAGACAGCGTTTAGTCTCGGAAGGCAGAATGGTAGCCTTATGCAGGAATAAAATGCAGATAGAAGTTCTTAGCTGGTGATAAATTGCAGCGATATGATTGTCGTGAGTATTGCGATAAGTGAACTGCGATGATAATAAACGTCGGCATGTGCGACGAGCTTGAGAAACGTGTTTCTGAGCAATATATGTCCTTCGGGTGGATAGTATGTTTTCGAGGCCTTTGCAATCTTTGTGCCTGCATCCAAAGAAAAATTGTGAGTTCTGTAAAGGGGGAAAGGTCAGTTCGCATTCCCGCTGGCTTTACTCGACTCGCTCGTTTGATCATGATGTATCATTGGGGTAGCGTTTGCTAAACAAGCTGTTACAAAAATAGATATGCATGATTTTGAAAAGATATAATATAAGCATATAATTTAAAATACTTTTAGGTGAACCGACGATTGTGACGCGGTTCGAGACATTGCAACCTCTCCTGCCGCGGAATTTTGAGGGTCCTCCTCAAAATTCTGCCCCAGTTTCCATTTGTGAGGGAAATGAGATTTTTATTAAATTGTGACCGAACCCATAGGTCTGCCTACGTATCCCCTCTTAAACGGGAATCAGGTCAGGCGTAGTTCAATTTACATTGCTGACAAAAGCATAAGGAATTACACATAGTAGCGCTTCACTGCATCTGAATTGATTGGTTTTGGCCAAACTTCTTCATCCATTTATGGAAGTATGAGTGCTCCTCCTGTTAGCACTCTGTGAACCATGTACGGACCCTGCCAGTTAGGAGAGAACTTCCCTTTGGCTTCATCTTGATGTGGAAAGATTTTGTTTAGCACCAGTTGCCCTGGTGTGAATCGCCTTGGCTTGACTTTCTTGTTGAAGGCTCTGGTCATTCTGTTATGATATAGTTGACCATGACAAACTGCGTTCATTCTCTTTCCGTCTATGAGGGCTAGTTGCTCATAATGGCTTTTTACCCATTCCGCATCGCTGAGCTCAACTTCTTGTATAATTCTCAGAGATGGAATCTCAACTTCGGCAGGAATAACAACCTCTGTACCATAAACCATCATGTAGGGGGTTTCCCGGTAGATGTGCGGACCGTGGTGAGATATCCTAGTAAGGCGAACGATAACTTCTCATGCCATTGCTTGTGCATTTCTATCATCTTCCTTAATATCTTCTTGATGTTCTTGTCGGAGGCCTCAACAGCTCCATTCATCTGAGGTCTGTAAGCTGTGGAATTCTTGTGTTTGATCTTAAAAGTTTCACACATGGCTTTCATCAAGTCACTGTTGAGATTAGAACCATTGTCGGTGATGACTGATTTCGGAACTCCGAACCGAAAAACAATGCGGTCGCGGACAAAGTCAGCCACGACTTCTTGGTAACTGCTTTGTAGGAAGCTGCTTCGACCCATTTAGTAAAGTAATCAATGGCGACCAGAATGAACCTATGTCTGTTGGAGGCGGCAGGCTCGATTGGTCCAATGACGTCCATGCCCCAGGCGGCGAACGACCATGGTGAACTTGTTGCATTAAGCTCACTCGGAGGTACCTTTATCATATATCCATGTATCTGACAACGGTGGCATTTTCGAACGTACTGGATGCAGTCCGTTTCCATAGTCATCCAGAAGTAACCAGCTCAGAGTATCTTCTTTTCTAGAACAAAACCATTCATGTGTGGACCGTAGGTCCCAGCATGAATTTCTTCCAGTAATTTAGATGCTTCTCTTGCGTCGACGCACCTTAGCAATCCCAAATCGGGAGTCCTCCTATACAGGATTCCTCCACTGTGAAAGAAATTGTTAGACAATCTCCGAAGTCTGCGCTTTTGAGTGGTGTTTGCAAGCTCTGGGTATCCTCCTCTTGCCAAATATTCCTTGATGTCATGGAACCAAGGATTTCCGACTGCTTCTTCTTCGACATGGGCACAGTAGGCCGGCTGATTGTGGATTTTCAATGGAATGGGATCAATGAAAGTTTTGTCTGTATGCTGAATCATAGATGACAGGGTAGCCAAAGCATCGGCGAACTCATTCTGGATTCTGGGGACATGCCGGAACTCTATCTTTGTGAACCTCTTTCTCAGCTCTTTAACATGATGCAGATAGGGTAGTATCTTGGAATTCTTGGTTGCCCATTTTCCTTGTACCTGATGTACCAATAAGTCTGAGTCACCAATCACTAACAGCTCCTGGACGTTCATGTCAATGGCCATGTTGAGCCCTAAGATACAGGCCTCATATTCAACCATGTTGTTGGTGTAGGGAAACTTGAGTTTGGCGGATACCGGATAATGCTGACCCATTTCTGATATTAAGACTGCTCCGACACCGACTTCTTTGAAGTTTGCTGCTCCATCAAAGAACATCATCCAACCGTCGTAGGATTCTGCAATGTCTTCTCCTATGAATGATACTTCTTCATCAGGAAAATACGTTTTCAGAGGTTCATATTCTCCGTCCACAGGATTCTCAGCAAGATGGTCTGCCAATGCCTGTCCCTTGACCACCTTTTGAGTTACATAGATAATGTTGAACTCGCTCAGCAGGATTTGCCACTTAGCTAGCTTGCTAGTGGGTATGGGCTTCTGAAATATGTACTTAAATGGATCCATCCTTGCTAGGAGATATGTTGTGTAAGCATATAAGTAGTGCCTCAGCTTCTGAGCGACCCAAGTCAGAGCGCAGCACGTGTGTTCCAATAAAGAATACCGAGCCTCGTACGAAGTGAACTTCTTGCTGAGATAGTAAATGGCTTGCTCTTTTCTCCCTATTTCATCATGTTGTCCCAAAACGCAACCAAAAGCTCCATCTAACACTGCAAGGTAGAGTAACAGAGGTCTACCTGGCTCAGGTGGCACCAAGACTGGCGGTGTTGACAAATACTCTTTGATTCTGACGAAAGCTTTTTGACAATCCTCGGTCCACTTATTTGCGGCGTCCTTCTTTAGCATCTTGAAGATCGGCTCACAGATGACTGTAAACTGTGCTATGAATCGGCTGACGTAATTGAGAAGCTCATAACATCTTTCTTGTTCTTTGGCGGTGGTAGTTCTTGAATGGCTTTGACTTTCGACGGATCCAATTCTATTCCCCGGCGGCTCACAATGAATTCCAGCAACTTCCCAGCAAGAACCCCGAATGTGCACTTTGCGGGGTTCAGCTTCAGATTATATTTTCTCAACCTGTTGAAAAATTTCCTCAAATCCTCCATGTGATCAACAACTTTCTTTGATTTGATAATGACGTCGTCCACATACACCTCGATCTCTTTGTGAATCATGTCGTGAAATATGGTGGTCATGGCCCTCATGTAGGTGTCCCCTGCGTTCTTTAGGCTGAATGGCATCATCTTATAACAGTACACTCCCCATGGCGTAATGAACTCCGTTTTCTCAACATCTTCTTCATCCATCCAAATTTGATGATAACCAGCGAAGAAATCCACAAATGACTGTAATTCATGCTTGGCACAATTGTCAATTAGAATGTGTATATTTGGCAAGGGGAAGTCATCTTTCAGACTGGCTCGGTTGAGATCCCGGTAGTCGACACAGATTCTGACCTTCCCATCCTTCTTTGGTATAGGTACAATGTTGGCTAACCATGTCGGGTACTCAACTACTCGGAGAACTTTGGCGTTGATCTGCTTGGTAACTTCTTCTTTGATTTTCAAACTCATGTCAGGTTCGAACTTTCTGAGCTTTTGTTTTACCGGCGGACATGTTGGATTGGTTGGCAGTTTGTGGGCCACAATGGACGTACTTAAACCAGTCATGTCGTCATACGACCAGGTGAATATGTCCTCATACTCCCTCAGAAACTCTGTATACTGTTTCTTTTTTGACGGTGACAAATGAATACTGATCCGTGTTTCCTTGACGTTCTCTGAATCTCCCAGGTTGACAACATCAGTCTCATCCAAGTTGGAATTAGGTTTATTTTCAAAGTTTTCGACCTCTTTAACGATCTCATCGGGTATATCGCCTTCATCTGAATCGTTCTTCGTCTGTTGCATTGCCTTATTGCACGTCACAGTCATCGGTTCATCAAGACAAGTAATAGTAATGCCCGAGGCTCGGCGGGCTTTGGTGGTCTTGATAGACCAGTTCTTGAGATATGTTCCCTTGCTTGCTGCATGTACGGAAAGGCCTTCCTCCCCATCCTCTTCGAGAACAACACACCAATCCATATCATCGTCTTCCAGGAACAAATTCCTCATTGGTGCAAGTGCTTCCTCTTCTTCTGATCCGTAGATAATGTCGGCTTGCTTGAAGGTCTTCTCCAGATGAGGTATAGGCTGCTCTAGAAGGTAGTGATGACCATGCCACGGCGGCGACTAGTTTCTGAATTCTTCCCATGTATACTCATACCCCAGACCGAAAATAGTACCATGTTTCTTGAGTTTTATGGGCTTTGTGATCCCTTGGAGGTTCTTACCGAGCCCTTTTCCTGGCTCGTATCCTCCCCAATTCAAGATGCTCTCGATCTTGCTATCCCACCATTTGTCCTTGTCGATGGTATTGACTCGTTCAATATGGTGATAAGTTCCTCCACCTAGTTTTCTCTTTCCATCAATCACAGGGATAGTCTGGTGACTGTAAATAGGGTTGCTACCGTCACCGTGGATGATCACCTCTTGATGATTCCACTTGAATTTCACCGCCTGATGTAATGTTGATGTGACGGCCCCAGCAGCATGGATCCAGGGTCGTCCTAACAGCAGATTGTAAGATGCCGGCACATCTATCACCTGAAAGTCCACCTCGAACCAAGTCGGTCCCATCTGCATACATAGACTGATCTCCCCCAATGGTAGACCTTTGATAACCGTCGAAGGATTTCTTGTTGATCGCTCCATCCTTTATCTCATGCAGCCCTTTACCCAATTTCTTGAGTGTTATCAGCGGACATATGTTAAGACTGGATCCTCCGTCGACAAGAATCTTGGTTATGAAATAATCTTCGCATTGCACGGTGATGTGCAGTGCTTTGTTGTGCCCCAATCCTTTAGGTGGTAGCTCGTCCTCATGAAAAGTGATTTTGTGACTTTCCAGTACCTGGCCCACCATGTTGGCCATTTCTCCACTAGTGATGTTGTCCGGTACGTATGCTTCACTCAATACTTTTAACAAAGCATTTCTGTGCGTCTCAAAATCCTGCAGCAAGGAGAGAATGAATATCTGTGCTGGTATCTTTTTTAGTTGGTCAATGACCGAATACTCCTTAGCCTGTATCTTCCTCCAAAGGCCGTCTGATCGTGTTTCAATAAGGGGAGGCCGGTTGGCAGCTTGCTAGCTTGACTCATCCAAATGCTCAGGGGTATAGACCCTACCAGTTCTTGTCATACCCTGTGCTGCGACCGCTTCCTCAGACCTGCTTTTGCCTTTTCTTCTTGCCTCGTCTGTATAGTCCCAAGGGATAGAATTTGAGTAGAAGGGTGGCGTGGTCGACATCGCCACCGAAATTGGTGAAACTATCCTTACTTCAAATGGAACATGTGCTTTGGGTGGCAAGACTGCAACCTCGAATGGTGCGGGTGAATTTGCCGGAGACACAAAATCAACCTCAATTGGCACTGGTGTCTTTGTAGGTGGCGCTGTTTCAAACTCTAGTGGTATAGACATATTCACCTCAGCATTCTCAGATGGCTGAATCTGACTATGATTGGGTTGAGAGTGACTGCAGGTTTCTTTGGGTCATCGCCTTCTGCTATCAACCCGATTGACCCCTCGTGATCCCAATCATCATCTATATCAATCATGTGGATACCTCCACCCTTATGGTCTGGTAAAGGGTTGTTGCGGACATTCAGAGCGGATTCCTTTGCCACGATGATCTTGTTGTCAATCAAATATTGTATCTTATCCTTCAAAGAGCGGCATTCATCGATGGTGTGTCCTTTCATGCCAGAATGGTATGCACAGGATTTTTTTGGGTTAACCCACTGAGAAGGGTTCTCAGGGGTGGCAGCAGGGATAGGTGTGACGTAACCAACAACTTTGAGATTTTCATACAGCTGGTCAATAGGCTCGGCTATGGCGGTGTATTATTTTGGAGGGCGACGATCAAAGTTAGGACGAGGCCTAGGGATGTTTTGACGGGTAGGGGGTGATTGATAGTGAGATGGCTGGGAATTATAAGTGTTGTAGATGGGAGCGGGTTGTGAATATCTAGGTGAGGTAGGTTGATATGTGGGTGGTGGAGCTTGGTATGAAGGTGAGAGTGCTTGGAAGTTCGGGGTTGGCTGATACGTGAAGGGAGGTGTTGGGTAGACTTGGTATTTGGGCGGGGATTTGGCTTGTTGTGCAACCATTACGGCTCCCACGTCTCTCTTCTTAGACACACCACCAGACTGTAAAGCCTTGTTAGTGGCTTGCAAAGCTTCAAAATATGTAACCATACCGTTCTTGATACCTTCTTCAATTTACTCTCCTAATTTGATAATGTCGGAGAATTTTTGGCCTTCAACCATCATTAGCCGTTCATAGTAATGCGGGTCCTGAGCCCGAACAAAGAATTTGTTCATTTGTTCTTCCTCTAGAGCCGGCCTGAATTTAGCAGCTTCAGACCTCCAACGAGTAGCATACTCGCGAAAGGTTTCTGTGGGTTTCTTCCTCAAGTTTTGAATGTAAAACACGTCTGGTGCATTTTCTGTGTTGAATCTAAACCTGTCCATGAAGTCTGTTGCCATTCCTACCCAGTTCGACCATTTCTTGGGGTCTTGGATGATGTACCAAGACAGTGTGTCTCCCTTCAAACTCCTCATGAATAACTTCATGCAGATCCTTTCGTCCTTTCCTACGCCAACCAATTTGTCATAGTAGGTCCTCAGATGGACCCTCGGATCACCAATTCCATCAAACATCTCAAACTTTGGAGGTTTGTACCCCTCGGGTAGTTCGACATCAGGTTGTATACAGAGATCTTAATAATTCAAACCTTCAATTCCCTTGATTCCTTCAATACCCTAAACTCGGCTGGTCAGCTTCCTAAGTTCCTCAGCCAGATTCTTGATGAGCAGGTCCTTCTCATCAGACTCGGATGTATGTGTGACAGGCGGAGTAGAGTGAGTCATAGTTTCCACGTATATGGGATTGTTGTAGGCATGGAAGTGGTCTTTTGTGTGATTCTGACGCTCCGGGAGTGGAAGCGGAGTGTTGTGGTGGCAAGCATTGCATTGTGCTGGAGGTGTTTGGTTCTTTGGGGGAGTGGCATGATGATGAAATGCAGGGTGATTTGGTTGCTTTGGGATATTCTGTGGAGGAGTGGGGTTGACGTCTGGGACGTTAAGGGAAAATGACAGATTGGCCAAATTCCGGACCTGGTCGAGCTCCTCTTGAAATTTCAGCAATTTCTGTTCCAATGGTGACATATTCTCATGCAAGACTTGTATACCCCGGCCGTCAATGGCCTCTACCTGTTCAACCGTATTTTCCTTCCTGATACTGCTGGATTCTGCCATCTTACTTTTGCTCTTGTTTCTACCTTTGGGAGGACTGGAAGGAGGAGTAGGTGGAGGCCCTTTGGATCTTGTGCGGTAAACGGATGATGCCAGAATGCACGAACTAACCTTTGGGGAGGGGAATAATAGCTAAAAGAGAAACAAAACAAAAGGTAACCGAGTCAGTGAGGATTATGAAAAATATTGCAGTAATTAAACACGTAATGCGGAAATGTAAAACGTGTCCTAAATTGGGGACCTCTTTGTGCCCGAGGTAGGCCTAGCGACAAGTTGATTTGGAGAACTTAAAATGTTAAATGCCTCATTTCATGGATAAAAAATAGTCGAATCCCAAAACAACACCAAATAAAAAAGAAATAAAGGCCAGTAATGGCCATTTGCCTTATTACATTGATAAAGCAAGAGAAAGACATTCCTATCTACTTGGCCCCAGAAGGACCTTCCCCAGATTCAGCATTCCTGCTTCCTTCGATCAGCTTTCCCAACTCGCGAAGTCCCAGCAACAGGTAGGTTCTGGCTAGATATCCTCCTTCAGCTCCCTCAGCCTTCTGGCAAGTCTCGATCCTTTTGATGAACTTCTCCTCCAGTTCAACTATACCTCGCTCCAAGTACCCCAACCTTTTGTTGGCGGTGATAGCCATGTCCTTCTATTCCTCGATCAACCTTTGGTTGGACTCATGTATCTTGTGGTGATCATCTTCACATTCACAGATCCTTTTGCGCAGTTGGTTGTACTTAACTCGTGCTTCACCCTTTTCATCTATAACCCGGTGACCTCAAACGAACCCTGGCTCGATTCGACCACCCAGATCTTCTTCTAACCAACCAAGATAGAAAGGAGTGCAACCGGCGTGATACCTGTCTGGTTCGATGGTGTCTTTCTCAAGCATAATATTGCAGTGCCATAAGTGCTGAGCTTGACACTTGTGAGGGCTGTCATCATTCTGAAAGTCTGCTCAAAGATGGCTCATTTTCTCGACCCTAGGTATGACCTGCTTCCTACCCGCTTGCCTCATAACTCGCGGAGGAACGTAAGGGTATGTCCTCCTCAGACCAATCAGTATCAGAAATGAAGCGTCTCGGGACCGAATGATGAACTCGTCTATCGAAAACCACTCAAACATCCATTGAACTTGATTCTCGATTAAGTTACCAAATAACTCAACCCATCCTTTTGCATTCTCTGGCTAAGCTAACATGTCGGGAATATAATTCATTCGCTTTGGGTGATGGAAAGCGATATGATCATCCCAAATCCTTCGATGGATGTCTTGTCGGTATTCACCCTTTTGTAGATGTTCCATGAGCCAAAGTTGGAGTAATAAGTTGCAGCCTTCGAAATGCCTTGCTCCTCGTTGACATATTTCTAAGGCCCGATACATATCTGCAATGATCATGGGTACAATGCTGAAGTGTTGCCCGTTTATCCCTTCCATTAGCGTCTTAGTTACCATGGCCAACCTAGTATGTATTCTTTCCTTCTTTGTTGGGAATACCATCAAACCCAGAAAGCAAACCATGAAAACAAACACTCGGCGATGGATATGCCCCAAAGAAGTGATAGCAAACTCGTCTTGGTAGGTGCGGTATGATTCGCTGTGACCGTTCCTTTCATACAAGTAGTCGAAAGGAATGTACGAATCCTTTAGACACACTAATTCTGAATTCTTCTTCAGACCCATCATTTTTAGAAAACCCCTGCCTGTGCGATTCTCAGGCATCAGCAACCCTGGAGATTCCCAAGCTAGACCGGCCAATCCTCCTATATCTTATAATAAAGGTGTCATTTCAAGGTTCCCAAAGCGGAACACGAACCTATCACAATCCCAAAATAGAGTAGCAGCCTCTATCATCATTTTGTTCGGCTGGATATCTAAGAGAGAGGGTAGATTGCCTAGGTGTTTTCTGACGAGAGTTTTGTCACTAGAATGGAGATCCTCCCACCACTTTAGTAGCCTGGGGTGGATATTGGAGACCATGCTGAACCTGGGGACTTCGTGCCTCATTTTCTGCAAAACAGACAAGGTTAGGCCCTTTACCTCCACCAGACTCGACTATTTAACACCAATAATTAGCAGGAAGCAGTTAGTTCTCCAAATAAATGCACAGAGCGTGAGGGTGTCCGTTTGGGTTTTAGGAAAACCCAGTGGACTTTGGACAAGGCTATCTTAAAGGTTATTGTGCGGACAACACGTTAACCTGGCTAAGTTGACCATGATGCATGCAACAATATAACGGAGTAAGGTTTTTATGGGGTTTTGGACTGGTACCCTTGAGCGGAAAACTCGAGGGGGAAGGCACGGAACTATCGACTGCACCGCTGATCGACTAGTTTTACTGCAAATACGCCTTTCTGAATTTAAGGGGTAATAATATAGGAAGAGCGCAACCACTCATTGTAAGCGTTGCTATAGTATTTTGTTTGGCATGAGTGGAGTATGAATGTTGAGCATGATATGCGATAAATAAGCGTTTAAACAACTAGTCATGTATTTGCACGTTGAGGAAAGCGGTAAATACAACAGTTATGATTGAAAGTAAGTACAAAAAGAAAACAAAGAGACATGTCAGTTTTGTTCATGTGAGAAAAAAATAAATACCTGAAATAAACAATTAATGGCATGTAAAGGGAAGGGGAAGGGGTGCAAGCATTAAACAAATTAAAGGAACAAATTCACAGAACGATTTGTAATGGTAAAAGCCTAGTTATATCCCCAGCAGAGTCGCCATGCTGTCGCGCCCCCATTTTCTCGCGAAAGCGGGTTTCGACATTTTGACAACTCCTTTTAAAGAAGGAGGGTTAAAAGAAGAGTCGCCACCTAACGGTTTTAAAGGTGCGTTAGGGCACCTAGAGTTGCTAACTCATGAGACTAGTGTGCATTACCAGAGATTGGGTAAGGGATTGAAGTTATGCCAAGGGGAAGGTATTAGGCACCCCTCAGGATCCACAACTGTGGTTCCCGGCCAAATAATTTTCTTGAATTTGTACACTAAGCAAGTAGCAAGTAATGGCTCAAATAAGAGGGGATTTCAAATAAGCATTGGAGTTATTAACTTTTGACAGTACTAATAAAACATTTGAGAGAAAGACGTCCTAGGTTTGAAACAATATGGATCACATCAGTGCAATACCCGGTATGTCACTCCTCAAAGAGGGGCTACACGTGGTATTAGCGCACCAATCATCATATCCATATTCTACCCTTTCCCACCCCGTGAAGGTATTTTAAAACGTGTGTGGGTCACGAACTCTATTGCGTGCTATTATCCATCCCATCCTATCAGTCCCGGAGGAGGCTAGGACTACTATCCAAAAAGGGAAGTACTAGGCTGAACCCCTAGGTTTAAAGGACAAAATTCTAAACGACAAGCAAGGACAATTAGGACTACAAATATGGGAAAAATACATAGAAGCAAATATGAGGCTCAGATATTCCTCCACAATTTATGCACATATCAGCACGACTCAAACACAAATAAGGTCTTTCAACTTCAGATCCTAATGCATGATATCTAGGCAAGAATACAGTAGCGAGGCAGTTTATTTACTGAATTTTAGAGAAGGATTTTTTCCAGTTCCTGATCACTGATTTTTACCTATCACTAGCAAAACAGTACACATAAAGGGATAGGCTTCCAATTTTAACAAGTTTAAAAACCTAAGGCTTGCCTAGGCGTACCAAAACTGCTCCAGTTATGCTGTTTTAGTTCCCAGTTTAGACAGATAGTTGTTAAGCAGGGTGAGTTTGTTTTAATCTTTAACCGGGCTAAGGAGGGTGGGTGTTAGACAAATATGAATGCAATCCTAAAAGGTATGGTATCTGAATGCAAACAAGGTACACAATGATGCGAAACCTACACATGATGTTCTAAATGCAGATGCGTTTCAGCGTCAGAACGTATTTTAGAAATATCCACTTGTTAACACATTTTTGACTTAAAGCAGAACATAGTAGTTTTACAGAAAATCCGATTCTTTGTTAGATTACTGAACCTAATACATGATTTTTCTAGGCGTTCGTAGTAGTGTATGCAATGATGCAAAGTTTATTTTTAGCACATGATTTTATCATAAGTGACATGATGGAAATAATATCCTAAGGGACATGATCTCTAAATGTAAGATTAATAGTGGTCAATGTTATTATTTAGCCTAGCAAACAAGATTTCTAAAGTGATGCAATCATGGCAAATGTTGAACCAATAACATGGTAGCAGCCAGTTTTGTTGTTATTTATCCTACGAACATGATTTCTAAGTGGAGATTAGTAGGATGAGATGCTGAAATAAATAAACCTAAGTATCATGGTATCTAATGCATGCATGGCATGTTATCCTAAGCATGGTGGCTATTGCGCATATATAAAAGTAAACCTATACGCATGGTTTTCTACCCAGAACTTACACTATAACATGCATATTCCCCACCCATTTCACTATCCAGCCCCACTGTCGTTTTTATAATTAGTTATTACAGACCATTATTGCACGAATTACATAAGTAAATAAGAAAAATTAAGAAGTTACACTATAGGGAGCCTACCAATAGGCCCAAATCTCCAGATCCTTAATGTCATATGCCATGACCTTTCATAACCCGGGTGTGTCAGAGTTTCCAAGGACCTCAGAGGATCCCAGGCAGTGCTCACACCCAGGTACCCTAGCCAGGAATGAGTAAGTGCAGTGTGGGAATGCCAGCCTTGTGTGTCAAAGTTCAGTGGGTACTCAGATGGTCCCCAAAGCAGTGCTCACACGAAGGGGGGCTGAATTAAGAAACTAAGAGTAGTGAGATGTGCTCATAATATAGGAAGTTTGAGTAAAACATGGTTAAAAAAATAGTTTGAAAAGAAGAGGGACTTTTAATAAAAATCATCTTTTCAGAATAAGAGATTCAGTTGTTGAAAAATAGTTTACAATTCAAACAGACAAAGCCAGCATCACATAGGGGACCCATGATGGTCCAACAATCACAAACAAGGGTGAGAAAGTTTGAGGGACAAGTACACGACCTGTGAGGCAAACAACTTACACATAAACACATAATTAAAGGGGTTTTCTAAGGGTCCAGGGGATATGACTAAGTGTCAAATTAGAGCAACATATCAGCTAAACAACTAACATCATGACTGAACTAACATATTAGATATGGGCATGGACATATACATAAAGAACAAAGGCTGAGTGTAGAGAGACACATTGAGCATGCATGATAAGGTGACA
>ML278641.1:0-34060 GCA_005239495.1 Nicotiana undulata
GATTTTGGCCCGAGGGGCAGTTTTATGAAAGATTTTACTGAGTTTTCAAACTATGATTTAATTTGTTTTCACACTGGTTTTATTGAGAACTTTACTGAGATATACTGATATTGCACTTGTTTCGAAGGTTTTTCTGAAAACTGATTTCGAACTCATTATTTCATGAATGTCACGTGGTGACTTGGTGTTTTACTGGTCTATGGAATTGTGTACATGTTCTGTGTGTTTATATTACTCAGACTATGATTTATTTTCATTACTACTGAGTTGGCTTACTCATATAGACTCCCTGTGCCTCTGTGCACAGATCTACGTACTAGTTCGCAGCAATAGCTGACGCAATTGATAGCAGCATTCCACGGGATTTCGAGGTAGCTGTCCAGCGTCCAGAACTTCTCCATTTCCCTTCCTTATTTAGTTAAGCATTTGATTTAGAGACATATGTTATAGTTTTAGCAGAGTTAGATTGATTTATTCTTAGATGCTCGTGACTATTGACTCCAGTTCTTGGGAGGTTGGTTAGGTTAATATGGGAACGCTAATACTTAATTATATTAATTATGATGTGGTNACTGAATTCGTTTAAAGTTGCGCAAGCGCGTATTTTGTTTCGTTCTAAAAAAGAAACCGGAATCACGTCACGCGGACGTGTACGTAATCCCGATAATTTTAAGATAATTCATTCCTAAAAGTGTCTCTATGAGTATTCATTTTAGTCTTTGTTTGTGTTACGTAAACGTATACAAAATTTGAGAAAAAGGTTTATTGGATTTATTGTCATTTAAACTTACGTAAACGTATACTTTGATGATTAGTTTATTATCTAAGTTTAAGGTAATCTCTATCTAAAAGGCTTTTTGAGATTCACTATGTCTAAAGTAAATCCTTAATGAAGTCATGAGATTGGGCTATGGCCGAATTTAGCCCAAATTGATCACTTTGGGCCATCCTAATTTGGCTATTTTTGGGAAGAGAATAAAGCTACGTAAAACAGGTTAAGGAATGCTTAACAAGGAAGGATCTAAATGTACTAATTTACAAGTAACATAAAAAGAGTCAAATAGACACATTCAACTTCAATAGGACATTGATTGCATAATTTGATCAATTTCAAGTGACCTAAATCCATGCTAATGATTCACAATTCATGCATATTGAATCATACATGTTATAAAGTCTGGAATTTTAAGAGCTTTTTTGAACAGCAAATTCATATTTGTGGATACATTTCGAAATTCCTTTTGAGCTAAAACAGTCATTTCTTATAAATTTCAATAGGTATTTGCGGGGAAAACTGTACGAAAAGATTTTCTTAAAAAAAAAACACTATTGAATTTGTAAATTTAATATGAATATTCAAACATATAAAAGCTCATATTTAAATTTGCAAACGAACAGTATTGAAGCTAAAAAGCTTTTCGTATTTTTAAGCCCAATGGACTATATTTGGGCCTTTTCAAGCTCCAACAGGCCATTGTCAATGGCTTAGCCTATTTAAAATTATCCAGAACAACCCTGTTTGAGTCCAGTTGACTCAAACGAATGTGGAGCTACTTATGCCCACTTTCTGAAATTATATGGATACACACACGCGGAAATGAGAAATCGTGAATACAATGAATATAGAGTCCAGTCTTATGTTACAATGATTGTAAAAAAAGATAAGTCTTGATAAATTACAGCTGTTCTTAAACAGAATTACAACTTCTGTTAAAAAATACATTTTTTCTAAAAGAAAGAAAGCTAACAATGCAATATCTAACTGGTTATTCCGGCTTGAATCCTTCATGGATATCCATTTGAGCCTCTGTTTGCATTTTTCGAACGCCCCAAATAGTCAGGTATGTTATGCACTTTTTAGAGCAAATCTTGACCATTAAAGAGGTCAGATTTGACTCTAATAATGCCATGCTATGTAGTACTAAAACAAAATCCTTTTTGTGCATTCTTTCTGGAATGAATCTGACTATGAAAGAGGTCAGATTCAACTCCAGTAATGCCACCCTATTAGACCCTTAACAGTCATACTTACATTATGCAACAAATTTCAGCAAGTATTCAGTTAAATACTTTTACTACTCTTGGCACTTTGAGGAGTAAATCCGACCATTTTGCGGGTTCGGATTCCCTTAGTTAAAGCCCTTCTTAATTACATATTTTGTACCCTTAAGGGGTAATTTTAAGCAAATAAACTAATATTTGTGCACTACTATGGGGTGAATTTGACCATTAGAAGGTCAAAATTATCTACCCTAGTACAAGTAATTTCAGTAGGGACTGAGGCAAACAGAAAACAAATATCTAACTTATCTTAACAACACAAACTCAATGCATTATGAAATCAATAAGACTTAAACACCACTAAACAGAATGATTCCAAGGATTCAGGTATTTCACAGACAACATATTAACCAATCACATTTCAGATTTTTTCATACTAAAACAAAGGAAAAGAAGATTCAGCTATAGGAGAAAGATTTAGACAGGAAAGAAGAGAACACGATTCAGATTTGAACATTTCAATTAAGTCAATTGTTACATACCTTTTTTGAAGAGAAAAATAACAAAACTTGACCAAATAAAGGTCATGTATAAACAACAGTCAGCAAAAAGAAGCAAAATCCAACAGCAACAACCAGAGACCTCAAGGAAAACCAAACAGTCCAGCAAGAACTGACCCAGATGTTTGAATATGAATCCTTAAAAGCTCCCCCAAAATCAGAATCCCCAAGAAGTAATAGAAACTGATTACCAAATAATTTATTGATGATCTTTTGTTTAAAGAGAAATCAGATTTCTCTTTGCTTTTCCACTAATATTTTTTGTTGTTGAGATTTTCGTTTATCAATAGCAATTCCTGATTTTTTCTATGTTTTCAGATGTTTTCATCAGCTAAATGAGTGTAAAAAGAGGTAAAAAGAGTCTGAAAGAAGGTCAAAGAAAGGTCCTCTAATAGTAAAAAGTGAGTGTATTTATAAGGGACTTGGGGATAGGATATGCTTGGCATATTCCCCATCCCAATGGGCTGAAATAGTATTAAGGCAGTTGTCACCCTTATCCTTTGGGACATCTTCCCTTATTCCAGAAGTTTCCAGCCCCTATAGTGACTCTAATACCCCTTAAAAAATCTGATTTTATAAGTCTAGAAGGTTCTTGGGTTGTCACACCCAAGATTCCTTCAACTAAAAGTCTTAAAATACTCTTTAGAGTCCCTAGAATTACCCTTAGGTAACTAGGGTTAGGTTTTGATTGTGGTTAACTATTAACTCTAGTTAGTTGATCCTAGTTAGGAACTTTGGTTATCCAAACCTAATTAGTTCTCCTTAACTAGGATTTAGGTTAGTTAGTTAAAGGTTAGTTGATTAGGTTCCTAGTGTTAGTTTCGTTATCTTAATTTTAAAGGATATATCTAATTAATCGAGTATAATTATCTCCCTAATTAGCGATTACCTAATTAGTTTAGTAATTAACTGCCCAGTGAAGGAATTCTGGAAGGCCATGCATGAATAAAACTAAGTACTGATTTTGAACAAGTAAAGAAAACATTTACTAATTTGATAATGTTAACAGGAAACCTTAACGGCCATACATGGTTATACACGGTCAAGAAAACTGAATCAAATCACAATTCAAGCAGTATACGGGCAAATCACACATATGGCTGCTATGTTTTATTTTTTACAAAAAGATGCAATATCAGTGTTTTAACACATAAATTTATGGATCAAACAACTAATCGTTCATGCTTGTCTATTGACAGAAATCCACAACATATAGATGTCCTGAAAATCATTAATAAAAAAAAACTGAAAAACCTAATACAAATCACAATCAACTCGTAACATTTTGAGTAGGAACAAGTAGAAAAATTACAAAACATAAACGATTGAATCACAACAAAAACAGTAATTGACAGAGATATATCAATGCTAACCTAAGTGCCCCCTAAAATAATTAAAGGAACTAAGGAATAGGGGGTACTAGTAGTATGGAACACATGGGCGGAAACTTTGAGCCGCCGAACCTTGGACGGATTCTGGCAGGGTTTGGAAATGGTCCAAACCCACATGAATCAATAGCTCTCATCAAGAGCTATTGACTCATGTAGGTTTGAGTCATTAGTTATCTTTAAGTCGGCCGTATATAGGGTTTTAGGGTTCCATATTCTCATATCTGAAATTGCTTGTTTTAGGGTGAGTTTCTGGGAAAACTAACGGTGGGGTTTGGTTGAGGATGAAGAGAGGATCATCTGGTGAAAATTTTGTGGTGTTTGGTTGAGCTGCGCCGCCGGAGGCGATTTCCGGCCGGCAGAGGCAGACGAGTCTTTAGAGGGGGGGGGGTGTTAGACTTAGAGTTCAAATGGGGTAGGGGTGGTTAGGAAAATTATATACTTATGGCATGGGGGGTTCCCAATCGTTTGATCAAAATAAATCAACGACTGGGATGGGTTCAATTAATAAAACAGGGTCGTTTGGTGTAATAGAGGTCTGGACCGGGTAGTTTAATTGGGCTAGAGGGTTGGGCTGGTCGGGTAAAGAAGCTTGGGCCTGGGCAATTCTAGCCCGGGTCTGTTTTTAACTCATTTTTGTAAATCTAAACCTGATTAATTAATTAAATTAAAACTAAAAATGTAATAATTAATCTTAACCTAGTTTTTGTCTAATTAATTAATTAAGAGTCACACCATTTAATTTACTCCTAATCATTGAAAGGACATATTTCACAATTTTGTTTAAAAGAAAGTAATTAAATCAAGAAAATAAAAATTAAACCTATTTTACGTCAGATAATTACATTTCATTATTATTTAAATAATCATTAAGGTTATGCACTTAATTATGCAACTTTACATCATTTATAAATTTAAAAGACGAATTATGATTATGTAATACAAAATTAATCCACAAATATCACTGAAATTCAATATAATTCTTAAAACTAAATAATTTATTGTGTTTTGTAGGACTATATGGTAGGTATAAAAAATCATGTGCTCACAGCTGCCCATCTTTGCTCGGAAACACGAAGAGTTTTCGGGCAAAGACAAAGTGAGCAGTCATGAGCGACTTTACCCATTCATATTCTCCATTGTTAAGCGTTTTTGAAAAGTATGACCCAATCCTGCTTCAAAGTTTGCCCATATATCTTTGGCTATAAAGGAATCAGGTCAGTGTAGTTCTGGAAGTTTTGGTAGCTGGGACTACCAGGTAATTGTGATTTTTCTGCGGTTGCTGTTGTTACTGTTGTTGATCTCCTTATTACATCAAAGTAACAAAACGAAAGACTATCTAAACCTATCAGCTGCTAGTTACAAGATTCCTATCTGAGACTTGGTCTTGAGTCTTGGCCTTTTGCTGACTCTGACCTGGATCCTGATGCATGTTAGCCGCAGGTTCTGGTTTCATCTTTTCGTTCCTCGGATCAAGGCAGGATATACCGAATGGATGACTTCAGTCTCGTGCTGAATAGTCCATCTCTTCCCCGTTTCTGCACTTTGGATTCAACCTTTTCTTTTTCTCTTTTCTCTTTTATTATTCTGGATCGAAACTTCTTATTTTGGTCGTCTCGAATCCACTGTCCTAAAAATACAATCTGCACAAAATAAAAAAGCAAACGAGCGAAATTTTCTGCCCCAATTTTCACTAGGAAAATTTCGTGAGTTATTGTAAGGAAATCTACACTACTTTATTATTGAGAGCGGTGAACAGGTTATGTTGTCCTCAAGAAGAGATCACCAGGTTATGCTGGTGTCTGAGAAGGATCAACGGGTTATGCCGTTATCAAGAAAGAAATAACAAGGTTATGCTGGTGTCTGGGAAGGTCAACATGTTATGTTGTTGCCGGAAAAGAGATCATTGGGTTATGCCAATGTTAGGAAATGATCAACCGGCTATGCTGTTGTTAGGAAAGATCACCAGGTTATGTCGGTGTCTGGAAAATGTTCAACCGGTTATGCTGTTGTCAGGAAAGATCACCAGGATATGCCGGAGTCTAGAAAGGTCAACAGGTTATGCTGTTGCAGGGAAAAAGAGATCGGTGGGTTATGCCAGTGTCAGGAAATGTTCAACAGGTTATGTTGTTGTCAAGAAAGATCACCAGGTTATGCCGGTGTTTGGAAAGGTCAACAGGTTATGCTGTTGCAGGGAAAAAGAGATCGGTGGGTTATGCCAGTGTCAGGAAATGTTCAACAGGTTATGTTGTTGTCAAGAAAGATCACCAGGTTATGCCGGTGTCTTGGCGGGTCAATAGGTTATGCTGTTACCCGGGGGCGAAGAGATTAGTAGGTTATGTCAGTATCAAGGAATGATCAACATGTTATGTTGTTGTCAGAAAACAATCACCAGGTTATGCCGGTGTTTGGAAAGGTCAACAGGTTATCCTGTTGCCTGGGGGAAAGAGATCACTGGGTTATGCAAGTGTTAGGAGGTGATTAACAGGTTATCCTGTTGTGAGAAAAAGGTCACCAGGTTATGGTGGTGTCTGGGCAGGGAATGGGACATTATGTTCGATGGATCATCGGGTTATGCCGGCATCAAATAGGGAGTGGCACCCTATATTGGCATCAGCTAAGGACTGGGATATCCTAGGTTAGCATCGAGTTATGTCGGCATCAGGTTGTGCTTGCATCAAATAGGGAATGAAGACCCTATGTTGGAATCAACTAAGGAATAAGATGTCCTAGGTTGGCATCGAGTTGTCGGTATCAACTAGGGAATGGAGACCTTATGTTGGCATCAACTAAGGAATGGGATATCCTAGGTTGGCATCGAGTTATGTTTGCATCAGGTTATGTTGGCATCAATTAGGGAATGGAGACTCTATGTTGGCATCAACTAAGGACTGGGATATCCTATGTTGGAAAAGGTGTAGCTAGGGATTAGAGACCCTATACCACTTTAGGTTTGGACTGTTTTCAACATCGTTTTCTTCTTTTCTTTTCTTTTCATTTTATTTTGAGTGAATGCGGGAAAGCATTTTGGAGAAAACTTCCCCCTTTTTTTTTTGGAGTTGTTGCTGCAGAGCTGCTTCTAGCTTTTGTGCCTTTTCTTTGGGGTTACACTTGCATTTTGCAAGGTTGCTTTCGAATTACACATGTTACTTCAAACAAAAAACAATTGTCAGTTTGAAGCGGTGGTTGGTTTTGCGGCCTTGATTATTTCAACTTGCTTGATCTTGGCCCCTTTGATGAATATTTCAACTGCTTGCTTTCTTGCTGGGGATTGGGTTTTATCTTGAATCCCGAGGATCTTGCCTTTCTGGATGGCAATTGGTCAAGTGGGATCCGAAATCCTCACTTTATTTTTCCTTTGTAGGCCTTTCACCTTTGACTTGTTTTTCTTTTGGATTTCCGAGCATCAGGGGGAGTTTTGACCCCTCAAATTCTGTTGCAATGGTTAGTCGTGTGGGACTTAACCTTTCCAACTTTATTTCAAATTTATTGGCCTTTCATTTTTGACTTTTCTTCCAGCTTTATCTTTAGAGCGATTGGCGTGCTTCGGCTTTTTGAAATTTTGCCGAGATGTCTAGCCACGTGTGACTCAACCTTTCAACTTCCTTTTCCTTTAAAGGCACTTCCATTTGATTTTTCTTCTTTCAAAAGATTTTTTTTTGAAGCATCAATGACGAATCATCCTCTTTTCGATCAGTAGTGCCCTTTGCGGGTTTTCAACGACTAACCTCTCTCATTTATCTTCTCGCCATCGCCCTGTAGTGCCTTTTGCGTGTTTTCACTAACAAATCTCTATCGTTTTTAGTTTCTCTACTCATCGTCGCCTTATGGTGCCCGTGCGGGTTTTCACCGATAAGACTCTCTCATTTTAATTTCTTTTCCTACCATCGCCTTATGGTGCCCGTGTGGGTTTTCACCTATAAGACTCTCTCATTTTAATTTCTCTCATTGCTTGTATCAGATCCAAATAGCCGTATCCTCCCATTTTGGCTTTTCTTCGGCGATCGATCGGAAGGGCTTGAACAGGATTTAGGATAAAAGGAATTTGTATTGAATTATAACTTTGGAACTTTTCAGGCGAATCATTGTAAAATTTTAACACTTGCCTCAACTTAAACTCTTGGGGGAATGTGGATTTTTATTTTGGTGTGACTGAAGCCCAGGGAGAGGCTGCCTACGTATCCTTTTGGAATCAAGTCAAACGTAGTTCAGGAAAATATTTTGTTTTTGTTTTTGATTTTAGTTTTGATTTTTATTTTGTTTTTCATCATCATTTTTCTTTTTTCTTTTTTTTAATCAACACTTCAAGTTCAAAAGAGGGTAATTAAGGAAATGTAACCGACTCGAAGGGTTTACAAAAATGATAGTGATTGGGGTAGCTTCAATGAAATCTCTCGTCATTTCGATCGGGAGTGTTAACATCATGAAACAGTCGAACATTATACCTTTTGACTGCATCTGCATTGACAGCCGTTTCGGGGTCATTTCCTTCGATGTCCCCCAAGTATAATGCTCCTTTTGGTAGCAATTTCCTTATGATGTATGTACCTTTCCAATTCGGGGCGAACTTTCCTTTCGCCTCTTTATGATGCGGGAGGATACATCTTAGGACGAGTTGCTCCACTTTGAAGTTCCTGGGCCGTACTTTCTTGTTATAGGCGCGGGCCATTCTTTGTTGGTACAANCGAAGTTCCTAGGCCGTAATTTCTTGTTATAGGCGCGGGCCATTCTTTGTTGGTACAACTGCTCGTGGCAGACTGCAGCCATTCTTTTCTCATCAATCAGAGTTAACCGTCCCAACCGGGTTTTGATCCATTCATCATCCTCAATTTCAGCTTCGACAATGATCCGAAGGGATGGAATTTCGACTTCTGCAGGGATCACGTCTTTAGTGCCATAAACCAATAGATAAGGCGTAGCCCCAACTGATGTGTGCACGGTCGTGCAATACCCAAATAATGCAAAAGGCAACTTCTCGTGCCACTGTCTAGATCTTTGGATCATTTTTCTAAGGATTTTCTTGATGTTCTTATTTGTTTCTTCAACGACACCCTTGGATTTGGGCCGGTAAGGGGTGGAATTACGGTGTGTGATTTGAAACTGTTCACATACCTCCCTCATAAAATGGCTGTTTAGATTTGCAGCGTTATCGGTAATGCTAGTTTTTGGAATACCGAAAGGATAGATAATGTTTGAATGCACGAAGTCCACCACCGCTTTCTTAGTGACGACTTTGAAAGTGACAGCTTCGACCCATTTTGTGAAACAGTCGATGGCAACCAAAATAAATCTGTGCCCGCTCATGAATCCAAGATCTTCCTAGCAGAAAGCTATAAGAAGTGTCCATGTTCAAAATTTTCAAAGTTACCGTGAAATCCACAGGGCCAATCGTCATGACTATGTCAATTTCCCTTATGGTGTCCCTTTTGATACCATCAAAGGCGCTGACACAAACGTTATTTGGCCTGATCCTCTCAATGTCGATTTCGATTCTTTGTAATGTTGACAGGGGGAAAATATCTACCCCGGATCCTCCGTCGAGAATGACCCTCTTTACGTAGTATCCTTCACTTTTGACCATCAAGTGCAAGGCTTTGTTGTGAGCGGCTCCCCCGGGAGGCAGGTCGTTTCGGCTGAACAAAATTTTGTTCACTTCGAAGAAGCGCTCAGCCATTCTCTCTAACTGCTCGACCGAGGTCTCAGCTGGTAAATACGCTCCATTCAACGTCTTCATGAGTACCTTTTGATGCATGTTTGATGCCATCAAAAGAGACAAAAGCGAAACCTGATCAGGGATTTTCCTGAGTTCTTCAATTGTAGCATATTCAGACATTTTCATTTTCTTTAAGAATTCCTCAGCTTCTTCAGCAGTGATAGGTTTTTTGAGAGGAAAGCGTTTATGCTTAGTTTTGTTCAACACATCTGGGTTATTATACTTCCCAGTGGGTTTTTCTTTGCTGACTTCCCCTCTGACCTCTTTTCCTTTATATGTTACAAGTGTTTGATCATAATTTCAGGGGACAGTAGTTGTATTTCTAATTGGGATTTGCGGCCGGCGGCTGATGATCAAAGGTTCATTCAGCTTTGGTGAGATGGCCAGACTTTTCACAACATACGTCCCTTTCGGCACATATATTCTTTGCGGCTTTGATTTCAGCTCTAATTTTCTAGGAGGGCTCAAAGCGAGTTGTATGTTTTGCGGAGCTCTTGGAACATAAAGGACAGCTTCTTTAGCTGGTGCCACCTCTTTCTTTTCTTCCTTGGCCTTTTCTTTATCCTGGTTGGTAGGCCTTGTTCTCTTCTCTTCCTTGCCTGGTTTTGTTACTGTCTTAGATCTCTTTTCTGTGTCCACAATGACAATGATGGCTTTCAGCGCCAGGTCGAATTCTTTGTCTTCACAAATCATTCTAATGACGAGCCCGTTGTTGTGGGCCGAAAATGGATTGTTTGTTACATTGGGGACCTCTTCGTCCCTCAGCACCACTTTTTTGTGTTCAATCAAACTTTCTACTGCTCTCTTGAGAGTCCAGCAGTCTTCGTATCATGCCCCTCCACTCTGGAATGATAGGCACAGTTGGTACCTCGACTGTATGACGGTGATTGTGGATTTTTCCTGTTCGGAGCTACAGGCTGCGGAAGTCCCATCTGAACTAACTTTGGAAAGAGGCTTGAATATGACTCACCGATAGGACTGAAGTTAGTTCTCCTTGGTTTTTCACGGGGGTGGGTATTGTATTCATAATTGTTTTGAAGAGGGCGTAGATTATATGGAGCTGAGGGAGGATGGTTATTTTTGGGCAGTGGAGCTCTGTTTTGATTGTACTGTTGTCGCCGGGGATGCGGCTGAGCGTTTATTACTGCTTAGGGGAGGGGGGACATAGCATAGGCACCTTCCTGATGAGGATAATAGTGTTGTGAAGCTCTGGGAAATGGGCATGTATATTCCCGAGGTCGTCGAGAATTCCTAGGGCCTGACGCCATCATGGCTCCCTCCTTTTTCTTCCTTCTATTTGTTAGGCCTCTCGAGCCACTCTGAATGGCTTAGGAGGTGGCTCTCAGGGCAGACTGACTTAAGATACGGGCCGTCTTCAAGCCATTTTCTACCATCTCGCCAATTTTAATGGCCTCCGCAAATGGCTTGCCCACGAAGGACATCATGTTTTGGAAATAATCGGCCTCTTGGGCCTGCAGGAAGATACTAACCATTTCAGTTTCATCCATGGGAGGTTTTACTTGGGATGCATGTTCCCGCCATTTAATTGCATACTCCCGGAAGCTCTCAGAAGTTTTCTTCTTGAGATTAGACAGAGAATTTCTGTCTGGGGCTATATGCACATTGTACTAAAATTGCCTTACGAAGTCTCGAGCTAAATTATCCCATATATATGCCAACATGAGATATTCTGATCAATATACCACTCTGAGGCGATATCCGTAAGCCTTTCCCCGAAGTAAGCCATCAGTAGCTCTTCGTTTCCTCCTGCTCCTCTCAGTTGGTTGCAATACCTCTTTCAGTGAGCGATCGAGTCTCAATGCCCATCGTATTTTTCAAACTTTGGTGTTTTAAAGCCCACGGGCAGATGCACGTGAGGAAACATGTATAAATCAGCATAGGACACGCTCTTTTGGCAACTAAGGCCCTGGATATTTTTCAAACTTTGCTCGATACTCTTCATCTTTTGGGTCATCTCATCTAGTTAAACATTTTTCATGATTTATTCCGGCTACACAGGAGACTCAAATTGTGGGTACTGCGGATAAGAGTGTTGTGTGACATGGGCGGTATCCAGCTGGAACTGAGGAGCTTGGAAAGTGAAATTTGCTGGCCCAAGTGTTGGTTTCGCCATACTGGCAGCTGGCGGCGCGGTGAATACCATTGAGGGTAATCCAGAAGACGGTGTTTGGGGGCAGACTTCAGAAGGCATTCCGATGTAATTTGATGTCAAGGTTGGGAACCCGAATGTGTTTGGTACTGAAATTGGCACATTGGTGGTTCCTCCGGTTCTAGGGATCAACTTAAGGAAACCGAGGATAGAATTTGGTGGCTCTCTGCCATTGGACCAAGCATCCCACATTTCTAGCATGCAACATCTTAGTCTTCTATTTTCTTCGGCGACTGCCGATTCTGCTTGCGGGACAACCGAAGGGAGGCCATCCTTTGGGTCAACAATAGACAAATAGCTTTCTGATGTCATTGCGATACTTCCTTTAGATCTGGTAAAATAAGGATGTGTCGCCAGAATACCACCGTAAACCAACCACCTTAGAAGCAGTAACCTTTTTAGAGTACACATCAAATTGGTTAGTGGGAGATACTAACACATAGGGAATCACTTGTCTGGATGCGATGCACCTAAGCAGTTAAATGTTTTTCTAAAATGTTTGCAACAGTTGTGTGTTTCATCCCGACTTGAAAATTCTCTCTCCTTTCTTTATTTTTATTTGTTCTTTTATTCTTTTCTTTGAGGGCTATGATCGAATCCTATGTGGATTTCCTACGTATCATGACGCCACATGAATCAGATCATTACGTAGTTCACTGACTAGATAAATATAAGCAAAGGGCAATTTTCATTTCACTATTAACGATAGTTCTTTCATTACAAGTTATTTTTTGGAAAACATTAATAAACATGAAGGAAAAGTACAGACTCTAGACATAAAACAAAACAAGTTAACCCTTTTTGAGAGCAATAAAAGTACAGACTTGAAAAACTAAACATCAATAAAAAAGGAGAGCCTTTGGTTGTCTTCTTGGGGCATATGGTGAATTGGCGGGTCTCTGTGAAGGTCTACGTGCAATATTCCCCTAAAGTCGACCCAAGTCATCCATCACTTGGTGGACGAAAGTCATCATAGTGGCAAAGAACATGGAAGTGGCCATGCCCTCGCACTCGTGGCATTTCTACACCACGTACTCTGCTATTTCTTTGATTCTGTTCCATATGATCCCCTTTTCCTGAAGTAAGCGCCCTATTTGATGTGCTCGGGCCTTCAATACCTGGGCATTTGCATTGTTCTGATCTTACAATTCTTGCATTGTTCCCTCCAGTTGGCCAATCTTTGCATGACAATGCTCCCTTTCCGTTCTGAAATCTTTGGTCTGTTGGACCATTTCATTCCCCATGGCAAATAGTTTTTCTTTCATGATTGCAATTTCTTTACCATATTTTTGCTTTAATTGACGAACATGTTCTTCCGTTCCTTTTGCTAACTTCTTTTGGGCCTCTAACAGGTCTTTTTCAGCTTTGTTCAAATGGAAGGTATATTCATTAACCTTCATCCTCAGATTGTTAATGATTTTTTCATCTCTTTCACTCCTTACAGGCGTCTTGACGGCTATTTTCAGACTCCGGACTTGGGCACGAAGCGCCTCATTCTCTCGGGTCAATTGTCATTTTTCACCCTCGACTACTTGTGCTTGCAATTGATTATCAAACTCCATATTTCTTAATTTCTCTTTCAAAGCATGGATAGTGGCTTGATATTCTCTTTCTTTTTCGCCCCAAGCTAGCCTTTCTTGAATTTTATCATCAAAAGCTTGAACATGAGGCCTTTTGGAAGGCCTTTCCGGCTCAGGTTCTGGTTCTTCAACAATGCAACTTCTTTTCTCAAACCATGTAACATATCTCGGATCCACTTCCCTTCTAGCAAGATCAGGCACCTGAGTATATTTTTTCAAGTATCGACACCCATTCTAGCTTTTTTGGATTAAGGCCACAGGTAAGGGGGGGCTCGGGGTCTATCTCAATGACTTAGATGCTCAAATCTTCCTCTTTGGGTATCACTTGNTAACCCAAGCCTCGACTCATGCCGGGGAAGGGTAATCCTTTACTCTCTCTTCATAGATCTCGATGAAGTTGGCTTTATAAGGAGCATAGGTCATGAATTTTGGATGGTGACAAAGATGTTCAATTAGCCAGATCTGGATAGTTGATGACAAAGATGTTAGAATAACAAAGATGTTAGAAATTTCATCATTTGATGAAGAGTTGATGGCACATCCCTCATGTTGTGTATCCATGGTCTCCCAAGCAATGAATTGTACCTTATATCACATTCAATGACATGGAATTTGGTATTTTGAACCGTACCAGACACGTTGACCAGGAGGGTGATCTCCCCCTTTGTTGCTTCGACGGCCATATTGAATCCTTTGAGGACTCGTGAGGTATGTACGATTGATCGAGAAGTCCGATCCGCTCCACCCCCTTCGACCTGATTATGTTAGCCGAACTACCTGGATCCACAAGTACACATTTAATTTGAATGTTATTCAAGAGAAAAGAAATTACCGGCACATCGTAATATGGATGAGACAAGGTTTTGAAGTCCTCTTCACTTAATGCAAGGGTGTCTTCGGGCATGCGACTGCGAATTAGCCCTACTGTTGCAGCGGATACTTTGGTCCGCTTGATCACGGGTCCTTGAGGAACGTCGGTCCCCCCGATGATCATGTGAACGGTGTGCTTTGGTTTTCCTGTTCCGTTCCTCCAAGCTGTTCTTCTTCCCCGAAGGTGATTTACAGCTCGACCGTTGATTAATTCTTGGAGGTACCCTTTGCTAACTAGTCTGGTTACTTCTTCTCGGACCTGTCTGCAGTCTTCGGTCTTATGACCATGCGTGTCGTGAAACTCGCACACCACTTTAGGGTTCTTGTGCGAAGTGTCTGATAGTATAGGTTGTGGCTACCTGGTATCTTTGATTTCACCCATGGCCGATACGATGTCCGAAACATCAATGTTGAAGTCGTACTCGGATTATCGGAATACTTCTGCTGGCCCTGTGCGCCTGTTGAACACAGCTTTGTTCATAAGTCCCCGAGATTTCCGACCTCGATCTGTCCTTTGATCGACTCGAGGTGTGTTGCGTCCTGTGGTGTTTCTTTTATTGTCGACGTAAGGTTGATATCTTTCATTACATAGCCTTGGTTCTCTCTCTAGGAACCTTGACTCTATCCTCTTCGTGAGGCCCTCGAGCATTTTCATAATAGCGGAGTCGGCTTCTGACCCATTGTTGCTCGACCTCTCCAGTACCTGCTCGACTCGAGGGTCTGTTCCTGGTGCCACTACGCTCGAAGTCTTTTGATGGCTTTGCAGCTTAGTAATTACCAGTTATTGTGCATGTAGCATATCAAAAATCACATGGAGGCTGACTTCTTTTTCCCTTTGAGCGGGGGTTCTCTGTGCTTCACGTTGGCTTTCTCGTCGCATGCTCCTCAGTGTGGGAGCTGATATCATCATGTTGGGAATTGCGCGAGCCCACGTCCAAGTTAATTGGCTCTGGTGTGTTCTCAGGGTTTTGCAATGGTACACCAGGACCCGAAACAACTACACCATTCTCTCCATGGTCCTCAGAGCCGTTGTTTTCATGTGCATTCACTGAGTTATACATCTTGACCTGAAATCAAAGATTCTTGGACAAGAAAAAGTGTGAAGAATGACTTGCGTTATTTAGTAAGCTAGCACTGAAACAATCACTATTATTGTTCGCCCCAGAATGGGCGCCAAACTGTTTACCTTGAAAATGGTAATTACAATTAAATTTGATTAATTGATTTTAAAAATATATGATTTATTTTAATACTAGTTGTTAAGAAATAAATGCTAAGTGTGATTAATGGAAATGAGATAAGAGTAAAAGAGAATAGAAATAGGCAAACCAGACTGCCTTAAATCGGGGCCTCGAGTTGGCGAGATAGGACCTCGAGATCGAGGCTTGGTATTAATAGTGGATGGTCTATGAAGCTATTATAGTTCTATTGGCCTCGAAGGCGGATATTTATGATTAATGATGAATAATAAAAGAAGAACGATAAATGAATAATAAAAAATTTAAGCAATATATCAAAGGAATCAACAATGGAGAATGTTTATGTTAGAGAACAAGGAATGTTCTTGTTCTTCTGTTTAATATCATATATCTTTACAAAATAACAATGGTATCTTTATACATGAGAGATCAAAACATGGTACATGTCTAATTATTACAAAAGAGAATAGATGGTATAACTATTTAATGGTCCGATACGGACTCGTACTATTCTTGCAGGTG
The DNA here is from genome assembly GCA_005239495.1 of Nicotiana undulata. Classification (NCBI taxonomy): domain Eukaryota; kingdom Viridiplantae; phylum Streptophyta; class Magnoliopsida; order Solanales; family Solanaceae; genus Nicotiana; species Nicotiana undulata. The sequence goes on from ML278641.1 coordinate 16,004, forward strand.
CTTGTCAGCTTTAGCCGTGTGTTGTTTGGAGTCCCGCGACTCTCTGTGAAGGACACCGGTCTTCATTCTATGCCTAGGTATACTGATACCCCGGTACTCTCCTCGAGGGACTGACCTCAGAGTTGATCTTAGGACCTAGCCTCGATACCATCGAGATCAGACTCGGGATGTCGTAGAAGCCTCAAAATCGGTCGTTCCTGATTTTGACCGTAGACAAAGATGTGTACAGATTATAGGAAACTGAACAAAGTCACTATCAAGAACAAGTATCCGTTGCCGAGGATAGATTATTTGTTTGATCAACTTCAGGGTGCTAAGGTGTTTTCAAAGATTGATTTGAGATCTGGCTACCATCAGTTGAGGATTAGGGCGTCTGATGTCCCTAAGATAGCTTTTCGGACGCTATATGTGCACTATGAGTTTTTTGTGATGTCCTTTGGCTTGACTAATGCCCCAACAACATTTATGGACTTGATGAACCGAGTGTTGAACCCTTACCTGGATTCATTTGTGATTATGTTTATTTACGACATTTTGATATACTCCCGCAGTCGGGAGGAGCATGAGCAGCACCTCAGGATAGTGCTCCAGACTTTAAGGGACAGTCAGTTTTGAAGTGCGAGTTTTTGTTGGATCAGTTTCCTTATTAGGTCACGTCGTATCAGCAGCGGGTATTCAGGTAGACCCTAAGAAGATTGAGGCAGTCGAGAACTGGCATAGACCCACTTCAACTACGGAGATCAGGAGCTTCTTATGTTTGGCGGGTCATTACCGTCAGTTTGTGGAGGGGTTTTGCCTATAGTAGCCACGATGACCAAGTTTACCCAGAAGGGTGCCCTGTTTAGATGGTCGGACGAGGGTCAGGCGAGCTTTCAGAAGCTCAAGACAGCTTTGACTTCAGCACTGGTGTTAGTATTACCATCAGGTTCAGGATTTTACACGGTATATTGTGATGCCTCCCCTGTTAGGCTCGGAGCAGTATTGATGCAGAAGGGTAGGGTGATTGCATATTCATCTCGGTAGTTGAAGGTTCATGAGAAGAATTACCGTATTCATGACATAGAATTGGTAGCCATTGTTCACGCGCTGAAAATTTGGAGGTATTATCTTCATGGCGTGTCGTGTTAGGTTTTAACGGATCATCGCAGCCTTCAGTATTTGTTCAAGAAAAAGGATCTCAACATGAGGCAGAGGAGATGGTTGGAGCTTTTGAAAGATTATGACATCACCATATTGTATCATCCACGAAAGACCAATGTAGTGGCCGATGCATTTGGTAGTAAGGCTGTGAGTATGGGCAGCCTTCCATTCATTCCAGCTAGTGAGAGGTTGTTAGCTTCAGAAATTTTGACTTTGCCAATCAGTTTGTGAGGTTGGACATTTTAGAGCCCAGTCGTGTTCTAGCTTGCACAGTCGCTCAGTTTTCCTTGTTTGAGCGTATCAAAGAGCGAAAAGTATGATGACCGACACTTGATGGTCCTTAGGGACACAGTTGGGCACGGTGGTGCCAAGCAGGTTACCGTTGGTGATGACGGTTTTTTGAGGATGCAAGGCCGTGTATGTGTGACTAATGTTGACGGGCTTCGTGATTTGATCCTTGAGGAGGCTCACAGTTCCTGGTATTCTACTCACTCAGGCGCCGCCAAGATGTACCAGGACCTTCGGCAGCATTATTGGTGGAAGAGGATGAAAAAGGATATAGTTGCTTATGTAGCTCAGTGCCTGACATGTCAGTAGGTGAAGTATGAGCACCAGAGACCCGGTGGTTTGCTTCAGTGTCACGACCCAAAATCCGAACCTCTAACAGTCGTGATGGCGCCTAACACCACACTTGCTAGGCAAGCCAATGTTAGATTGCATTTAACAAATATTCTACAATTATAATACTGAAACTTAAATACTCAAGTTAACATATACTGTTCAACTACCATACTTTCATAAACTCACAAAGTTTCTCTGAGTTCTCATATCTTTCAAAATCTCAACAATTATACTTCCACTGTTCTCAAAACCCAATAAAATAAATACCATAATGTAAAAAGAGTTACGAAATAAAAGCAAATGAACTCTATAACTACCCCCAGGGTCTGGTGTCACTAATCCACAAAAGACTAAGAATACTACACAGAATGTCTGAAAGAAAGTAGTGAACTGTCTGAATTAATGTAAAACAGTGTATCACAAGTGAGAAGACTCTCGGATATCTGCGAACGCCGGCAGATGTACCTCGTGTCTCCAAACGTGATCGGGTGGTCAACTAAAATCTGCTACTACTGGAACGTGTTTGGATCTGTGCAAAAAGAGCACAGAGTGTAGCATCAGTACAACCGACCCCATGTACTGAGTAAGTGTCGAGTCTAACCCCGACGAAGTAGTGAAGAGGCTAGGTCGGGCTTCAACAACCTATCAAGTCTGTGACAACAATTAATAATAAACCTGGAATATAATTGAATAGTTAATAACGAAAACTGTAATGAAATATAAAGCTCAACTATAACCAATTCTCCATAACCGTTCCACACTTCCGTTATTTCATTTTAAGCAAAACAATATTTCAAAATTTAAAGAATAATAGAATTTGTTGTATCAGCCTTTTCAAACTTTCACTTTCTCTTTTCATTAAACAGGAATAACAACACCAGTATCTTTGTAAATAAAATCATTCTCCCTTATTCCTCCTTAATCATTACCAACAATATCAATAAGTATAAATATAAACGTTCTCAATTATTCCTCCTTAAACATCAATAACAATATCAATATCAGTGTAAATATAAGTATTCTCCCTTATTCCTCCTTAATCATTACCAACAATATCAATAAGTATAAATATAAACGTTCTCAATTATTCCTCCTTAAACATCAATAACAATATCAATATCAGTGTAAATATAAGTATTCTCCCTTATTCCTCCTTGTTGCGGCGTGCAACCCGTTCCCACATGTCCTCCCTTATTACTCCTCCCTAACATATCTCCATTATTTCTCATGTTGCGGCGTGCAACCCGATCCCACCTATCCTCCCTTATCTCTCCTTGTTTCGGCGTGCAACCCGCTCCCACCAGACATATCATATCACGTAAATTTCATAATTTCACAAGTCAGGCCAAGCCTATCTCACAACTTTACCAATGCCACGAGTTAAAAAAAACAAACAACAAAATCACAGTATAAACGTTTGTTCCACAACCCGAATCAATTACCAAGTACCTCAACCAGATGTATATCACAAAGAAGCCAATTCAATAACCAATACTCTTTCCCACAAATGTAAAGATGACCAATAGCAACTAAACAAGTCAAATAATCAATTAGACAGATAAACATAGAGAAGTTAAGACAATAAGCAATTAAGTGGGGAAACTGGGAAAAGGATCATGCTTTACAAGACTTGGGTGATGCATAGGTACTCGTCACCACACCCATACATCACACCCATGCTATCAACATAACAAACAAGGGGGAATCCTACTCCCTTAAACTAAGGTTAGGCCAAACACTTACCTCGAAAGCTAGAAAATCAGTTCAACCTTCAATCACTGCCTTACCCCTTGATTCCAACACCAACACGCCCGTATCTAATCACAAGTTACTTAATTTCATTAATGAGTGCTAATTAGATGGAGTCTAATGCATGGAAAAGAGTTTTCAATTTTTTTTTCTCAAAATCCAAAATTTGATGCCGGGCCCGCTTGGTCCAAATCCGAAGTTCGGACCAAAACCCGATTATCCATTCACCCCCGAGCCTGGGTGTATAATTGGTTTTGGAATCCGACCCCAATTGAGATCTAAATTTGCAAATTTCCATGTTTTCATCTTTTTCCCAAAATTCCCAATTTTCCCATGAAAAATCTTTAATTCTAAGATGAAATCTTGTAGTAGAATGTTAAGGAATGAAGAAAAATAGTTAGAAATCACTTACAATTGTTTTGGAGAAGAAAGGGTCTTTTGAAAATTGCCTCTAGTGTTTTAGGGTTTTTAAAAAGTGAAAAATAGTTGGAAATACGTTATTTATAGGTATCCCCTCCCAAGCCCCCACCGAGGTACGCGGTAAAATGACCGCGGCCGCGAAGGCCTTATAACAGGTCCTCCGTAGTTCGACCAACGCGGTCTGCAGTAAGGCGACCGCGACCGCGGTGCAGATGCACCTCTCTGAAGTTTTCCACCGCGTCCCGCACTGAGGTGACCACGGCCGCGAAGGAAGCACCGCGGACCGCGCTAGGGCGACCGTGGCCGCGCTCCTTGGTTCAAAGACCTATTCCTGCACCTGAGCAATCATTGATTTTCAACTCTAATGCACCCTGGAACCTACCCAAAATTATCCCGAGCTCTCGGAACCTCAAACAAAAGTGTACACAACCTCGAAAACACATTACAGACTTATTCAAGTATTCATAACACTGAATCATCATCATAAACATTGAATTACGCCTCAAATCATATACAATTTCTCAACTTTTCTCAACTACACATTTTTCCCATTTTCAGTTTGAATCTCACCAATTTCAAATCTATTTCTCACCAAATTTCACAGATATTCAATTTAAACATATTGAATTTATTCTAGGCTCCGTAACCATAGTACAGACCTCAATTACATAGGTTTCCATCATATTTCAGTTTTTTCATAGCCTTTATATTTTTCAGAAAACGGTTTTCTTTATAATTTCATTATTTTATAATCTCTTTCACATAAAGGCTTCCCGGCTACGCGCCCCGGCTGCGCTACACAATAAGGTGAGATAAAATGAGGCTTACATGGCCTCGGAACACAAATTTCAATAAAATTACACGGGATGACTTTTCGGGTCATCACATTCAGCATATAGAGATTCTTGAGTGGAAGTGGGAGCGTATCATGATGGAATTTGTTGTTGGACTCCCACGAACTCAGAGGGAGTTCGATGCCATTTGGGTTATTGTGGACATGCTGACTAAGTCAACGCATTTCATTCCTGTGGCAGATTCTTATTCCTTGGAGCCGTTAGCAGAGATTTATATTTAGGAGATCGTCCGTCTTCACGGTCTTCCCATGTTTATCATTTTTTAGCGATGTACGTAGTTTACCTCGCATTTCTGGAGGGAAGTACGATGTGAATTAGGTACGCAGGTCGAGTTGAGCACAACATTTCATCCTTTGATGGACGGACAGTCCCAGCGTACTATTAAGATCTTAGAGGACAGGCCTGGTGCCTGTGTTATTGATTTTGGAGGTTTTTGGGATAGGTTTTTGCCCCTTGCAGAGTCTTCCTACAATAATAGCTACCGGTCGAGCATTCAGATGGCTCCTTATGAGGCGTTATATGGTAGGCGGTGTAGATCGCCAGTTGGGTGGTTTGAGTCGGGGGAGGCTCGGTTGTTGGGTACAGATTTAGTACAGGAGGCCTTGGACAAGGTCAAGATTATTCAGGACTGCCTTCGTTCAGCTCAGTCCAGGCAAAGGAGTTATGCCGGGCGTAGAGTTCATGATGTGCTATTCATGATTAAGAGGGTATTGCTTCGGGTATCACCTTTGAAGGGTGTCATGAGGTTCGGGAATAAGGGCAAGTTGAGCCCTAGGTATATCGTGTCATTTGAGATCCTTGAGAGGGTGGGGGAGGTAGCTTATAGACTTGCGTTGCCTCCAGGGTTATCATCAGCTCATCTGGTATTTTATTTGTCCATGCTCCAAAAGTATCATGGTGACCCGTCCCACGTTGGACAAGGATTTGACTTACGATGAGGAGCCGGTAGCCATTCTAGACCGTCAGGTTCGTCAGTTGAGGTCGAAGAGTTTTCCTTCAGTTTTAGTGTAGTGGAGAGGTCGGCCCTTTAAGGCAGCCACTTGGGAGTCCGAGTCGGACATGCAGAGTAGATATCCCCACTTGCTCGCCAGTGCAGGTACTTTTCTATGTCCGTTCGAGGACGAACTTTGTTTTAGAGGTAGAGATTGTGACGACCCAATGGGTCATCTTATGTTTTAGGACTTATTCCACGCTCATTAGCCTTAAAAATCTTATCATTATCCTCCTCGTTATGAGTGTGTAGTCCGGGCGTGATTCTAGAAAGTATTTATGTGAAAAATAGAAACAATAATAAATTTTTGAAATTTAAAAATGATTTTAGTTGAATTTTTTAACGTTCTGAGAAAATGAACCCGGACATGTGTTCCGACGGTTCTGGTAGATCCGTCATAAAATATGGGACTTGGGTGTGTGTCCGGAATCGAATTCCGAGGTCCATGGCCCGAGAAATGAATTTTTGACTAAAATTGTATTTCAGAAAAATCCATAGTTTTAAAGTATGTGTTTAATGATTGATTTTGATGGTGCCGGGCCCGTATTTTGGTTCTTGAGCCCGGTACAGGTCCGTTATATATCTGAACAGTCTGTGAAATTTGGTGGGAAACTGAGCTTATATGATGTGATTCGGACCTTCTCTTGTGGAAATAGGAAAGTTAAAGAGTTTTGAGAACTTTTATGAGTTTTTGTGCTAAATTCGTAGTTCGAGAGGTTATTTTGGAGATTTGATCGCACGCGCATGTCCGTATGATGTTTTTAGACTTGGGTGCATGTTTGGTTTGGAGCCCCGAAGGCTCGGGAGCCATCCAAGCGATGCGTGAGTTGAGCTAACCCTCAACAAGGGCTGCTGGTGCACCAGATCTGGTGTGCCTGCACCTTGGAACCTTTGGTCGCAGGTGCGAGCGGAAGCCCAGCAGGTGCAACCAGGCCTTGGCTCCCTTTCTTCCACAAGTGCGGATGTTTCTACGCAGGTGCGTGACCATAGATGCGGAGGCCCCTTTGCAGGTGCGGCCCCAGTGGGCTTGTTCATTTCCGCTGAAGCGGAACTCTTGTCCGCACGTGCGGACTTGCAAGTGCGACCCAAGCACTGCAGGTGTGAGGGTCGGGCAGTGAGTTCATTAAAAATCGAACTCCAACAACTTTCTACATATTCTAAAAAGGGTAGAAGACTTGGGGAAAATTTTCAAGACCTTTTCTTCCCAAATTCATAGGTAAGTGCTCCTTAACTTGTTCTCTCCAATATTTTACTTCTTTTCACAAAGATTTAACTTAAAAATCTTAGGTTTTCATGGTGGAATTGGGGATGTTTGGGTAGAAACTAGGTATTTCGAAATTGAGGAATTTGACCTCAATTGGGGTCGGATTCCTTTAGCGATAACTGATGTTATTAAGTTGATATTGGCTAGATACGAGTGGTTCGGGGGTGGAAAATAAAGGAAAGTGATAATTGAGCATTGATTTGGCCCTCAGATTGAGGTAAGTTTTTGGTCTAACTTTGACTTGAGGAATTAGGAATCCCTAACCTACTTGCTATGTGACAATTCATATCTGTGGCATATAACTGAGGTGACGAGTACCCATGCGCCACCAAATTACTTGTTTAGCTTGTTCCCTTCCCCGTTCCCAATTTATTATCTTCCTGCCTTAACTGCTTCATGCTTATTGATTCTTCCATGTCTAATTGCTTCCTGTTAGATGTTGTTTCTTATTTGAAATATTACTTGTTTTCCGTATTTTCAGTGTGTTACATTATTGGTTTAAACTGGCTTGTCGGTGTTTCATAGCATATTTCGGTTTCTCTCATAGTGTAGTATTAATTGGTGGAGTTTCTTAATTATGTAGCTTTCCGTTTACATCGGTTGAGACAAAAATATTGTGAAGAATTTTGATCTAAATTTGTGAGACACTTATTATTAATGTGTGATTTGCATTGATATGGTGGGATCAGATTGCGCACCGCAACGGGAGGAATAAGGGTGGTATATTGAGAAGGAATAAGGGTGATATGTGACTGTCTAGTGGGATTGGGTTGCACGTCGCAATAGGAGAAATAAAGGTGATATATATTGATGAGTAATAAGGGTGGACATGTGGGATCGGGTTGCACGCCGCAACAACGAGTAATAAGGGAGAATGTTCATGTTGTTACTGGTTATATGATGGGATCGGAATATACACTACTTTATTTTGTTGTTTTCATAATCTGCTCCTACAATGATTTAATTCTGTAACATGGAAATTCTCTTAAGGATTGGTTATAGCTGAGTACTGGAAAGATAGTTGGGTTACTTATTTATTTACTGCAAGTTACTGTTTCATTAGTTTAGTATTTCCTTTTTGCTTTATTATACATTGTATACATGTTATATTATAAATGCCTCGTTGTAGCCTCGTCACTACCCCATCGAGGCTAGGCTCGGCACTTACCTGTACATGGGGTCGGTTGTACTGATATTGTACTCTACACTTTATGTGTAGATTTTGGAGCAGATTGTGGCTGATCGAGAGGTCGGTTGCTAGCATTCACCAGGAGACTCAAGGTAGACCTGCAGGCGTCCGCAGGTCATGGCGTCCCCTCCTACGTTCTACATTTTGTTTTATTTTCTTTCTAGACAAATATACTTTTCTTCCAGACCAATGTTTGTAGCTATTCATAGAATGATCGTGAACTGTGACACCAACTTTGGGTGGTAGAATAGTTCGTGTTTAAGCCGTATTTATTTTATTCCACATTTGTGATGACATGTTTTAAATTGTTTACTTATTTTCAATTAGTTGTAAAAGAGAATGGTAGCTAAATTTTAATATTGGCTTGCGTAGCTAGTATTATGTGAGGCGCTTTCACGATCTCGATGGTTGGGAATTTTGGTCATGACAATAAGAAAAGCTCTACTATGCGAGGGAACATGGAAATAAATGAGGCAACCACTTTCAATTAAATCATATAAGAGTATGTTTGGAAATTAAGGATAGAACATGAACCAATCAACTTCAAATAAACCATGTAAGGGTAAATTTCGCAATAGAGGATATAACATGATAAGGCAACTTTATTTTAATGTACATAAGAAACTAAGAGTCTAAACCGGTAAACTTTCCACATTTAAGCCATGTACACACTCGTCACCTCGTATACACGTCCTTCACGTAGTCCAAAATACTGCAAACAACCCAATACCAATAATGTAGTTCTCCCACACAAAGTTAGGCAAGATTCTTACCTCAAAAGCCATAAATCAATACTCTAAAATTTCTTTTTCTCTACAATTTACCACCGCTAGGCTCACATCTAACAAAAATCGAATTAACAACATCAAATAATGCAAGAGAAATCAGTTCCAATAATTAAAGCTATGTTCTCTACACAATTTATCAAAAGTCAACACCAGGCTCGCAGGTCAAAACTCGGGTCCAAGGGTAGATTCCGACTACCCATAATCCCACGAGTCCAAAAATATATTTTGTTTCAAAATCCGAGTCCAAATCGACTCTCAAAACTCAAAATCTATAAATATGTTCATGTGCTTTTCGAACAAATGATGTAATTAATTCATACCATCTTTGCCAACTCTATTTTTAGAAAGTAATAATTTGTACTACTAGTCCTTGGGGAATGTATCAGATTCATATATTTCATTACTTAATTGCTTCATTAATTATTATTGGAATCGGATAGTGGTTAAATTGGCTTACCTAGCGGGTTGGGTTAGGTGCCATCACGACTGGATGAATTTTTGGTCGTGACATTTGTCTTGCACGAACATATGTATATTTCACTTTCAAGAGGGATATACAGATCGACAACAAGAGTTTTGGTTAAGGCAAAGCAATCAAAGCATTAGGAGGAAACTGTAATGACCCGACCGGTCGTTTTGCATATCAGGACCCTGTTCTCCTAAATGAGACTTCTCGTAGCGGCTTATTATGATTTATGACTTGCGGGGATGGGTGGTTCGTGTTTCTAAAGTGTTTAGAGTGATATAGGAACACTTGGTTCCTTAAGGTTGGCCTTTAAGGCAAAGTTTGACTTCGGTCAACATTTTGAGTAAACAACCTCGGAATCGAGTTTAGACTATTCTGGTAGCTTCGTATGATGATTTCGGACATGGGCGTATGTTCGGAAGGGGTTTTGGATGACCCTAGATCATTTCGGCGCCAATAGCGAAATAAGAGTTTCCTTAAGTTCATATTGTGGTTTGGGATGCGTTTTTGTGTTATCGAGGTCCAAACGGAATTCTGAGACCGGGAATAGTTCCGTTATTTCATTTAGGACTTTCTTGCAAAAGATGGGGTCATGCCGAGTAGTATAGGTTGGTTCGGCGCATTGTTAGCGAATTCAAGAAGTTGAAGTTCTTAAGTTTGATTCTAGGGGTTTGGAGTGGTGATTTCGAGTTTTAGCATTTTTGTTTTGGGTGTTTTGAAGGCTCGAGCGAGTCCGTATTATGATTTGGGACTTGTTTGTATATTTGGATGGGGTCTCGGGTAGGACCAGTTTCTTCTGGGTCACCAAACGAGGCCAAAAACAAGCTGAAGCAGTTGTTGGTGCACCTGATCTTGTGTGACCGCAGGTGCGGTTGCCCAGTCGCAGGTGCGGGACCGCAGGCCTCGCAGGTGCGGCTTCAGGTGGATTCCCTTTCCTCGCAAATGTGGACCATGTTCCGCAGTAGTGGAGCCGTAGGTGCGGGCTCATCTCCACAGGTGCGAGCCTTGTCCCCCTAGCCCAGTTTCGCAGGTGCGAGTATTTACTCGCAGGTGCGAGACTGCAGGTGCGGTCCTTGAGCCGCAGGGTGCGGAACCACTTTAGGAAGTGAGTTCATTAAAACACGGGATTTATTCATTTCACTCCATTTTCTTCCGCCATAGATGACCTTGAAAGCTTGAAAAAGAGCTCCACGACCTAGCTACTAAAAGGTAAGTGAATTCTACCCTAATGTTAGTTGAATGTATGAATTCCTAGTTAAATTAACTAACCAATTAATGAAAATCAAGGGTTAGAGTAGTAACCTAGGGCTTTATGAAAATTTAGGGTATTACCCGTTAATTAGCCATGAAATCATACAAAAATCATATATTAACGATCCTTAGGTTGTGGGTAAGTGTTTCCTTCGAAAATTTCCGAAATCCGAGCATGTGGGCCTAGGGGTGAATTTTGGGATTTCTTCAAGTAGGATGAAATGACTAAGTAAATAGGAGAATTCCCTACTTTTGAGAATAAATTGATATATTTATGTAACATTTGGCTAGTTTCGAGTCCATGGGTGACGAGTTTGGAGTTTCGGGCGCGTTCTTGACCTAGAGAATAGGTTCGACACGAGGTGAGTCTCCTTTCTAACCTTGTAAGAGGGAATTGTCACCATAGGTGATTTAAATGACTATGTGCTAATGTTTGTGGGGGCTACGTACGTACGATGTGACGAGAGTCCGTACGTAGCGACTATTATTGTTATGTACGGGTAGTTAGGCCCACAGCATGCCTTGTGTCTTCCTTGAAATGAACTATATGCTTTATGAATTCATGTTATATGCAGCTTTGTTCCCTTGAGATCATGGAATTTGATAATTTAAAGGAATTGTTCACTAGAAAGCAATTTATGAAGAATATTGTGTGTGCATGTGACCGCGTCACAATTTACATTCCGCGAGCGGAGTGTTATTTCCCCAACTCTCATGGGAGCGTGCCGTACGCCACGGCGAGGTTGAAAGATGTAATTATGGTTCGGGCCGTTCGACTCTCGACAGTGCACAGATATGACGATTATGATGGCTTAGGCCGGTTGTCCTTATCCCGTATGCGCATGTTAAATCGTTAATGGTTTCATGGATATCAAATTGACAAGATGTTTGGGGTAAAATGAAGTAGTAATTGTTTAATTAATTCCAGTATTTATTTGAATTGCGGTTACCTGAAATGTTTACTGTTTTTATCATCCTCGCATGCCTATTGCTGTTATCATATCTTGTTAATTTATTTTGTTGGACCCTAGTGAGTGTCAAGTCGACCTCTCGTCACTACTTCTTCGAGATTAGACTATATACTCACTAAAGGGAAGTCCCCAACACAGATTTAGGCAAGCCGATTACCTCGACTACTCAACTCAACTCGAAATCACGTTCTTGCCACGAGTACCCGACTCCAAATGGGCAAAATCTATTCAATTCAATTGCATAATGTAAATATAACTTTAAGAAATTAATCTAACTAATTAATTTTAGCTAATACGCGAAATTAGGAAATCGCCTCAAAACGTCCCCTGGGCCCACGTCTCGGATTCAGGTAAAAATTACAAATTTTGAGCACCCATTCACTCACGAGTCTAACCATACCACCCGATACCAAAATATCGATCTAAACCCACAAATTTGGCCTAGGAACTTTACTCAATTTCCCCAATTTTTCACCCTAAATCAGAAATTAAATGATGAAATTAAGCATAGATTCGTGTAAATTAGTCAAAACCGAGTAAGAATCACTTACCCCAAACACCCAAGTGAAAATCTCTCGCAGAATCGTCTATCCCCGAGCTCCCGAGTTCAAATTATGAAAAATGGCTCAAACCCTCGATTTGGGTCTTTTAATTATTCCCAGATAAGGTTTAATCGCGGTCGCGTAAGTACCATCGCGATCGCGAAGAACAAACTACGCTGCCTCATTATTTACTCTACACGAACGCGTACATGCCCACGCGAACGCGATGCTATATTTCCTCTGGTCTACGAGACCGCGTCTAATCTCACGCGAACGCGAAGCATTAACACACAGCTTCCCTGAACCCCTTATTCCTTCTACGCGAACGCAATGACCAAGATGCCTACCCTACGCGATCGCGTTCCATTTTATGCGATCGCGATGCATTAATCCTGACTAGCCTCAAAAATCTCTACGTTATCTCGGACTCCTTCACACGATCGCAATGAAGGAAATTTTACTGCACTCACACCAGCAAAACAACAATCAATACAAGTCCAAAAATTATCCGCTGAGCATCCAAAACACACCCGAGGCCCCCAGGACCTCAACCAAACCTACCAACCAGTTCTAATACCTTATTCAAACTTAGTCCAGCCTTCAAACCACATCACATAACACTAAAAACAAGAATTATACATGAATTCAAGCATAAGAACTTAGCATTTTTCCAAAATCCACAAACAATGCCGAAAAACGTCAAAACTAATCCGGATGACCTCAAATTTGACACACAGGTCACAAATGACACTACAGACCTATAGCCACTGGCCGAATCTCATTCCGGGACCGATATAAAAAAATTTCACTTATCAGTCGAAATCACCGAGATTCTAACTTTCGCCAATTCAAGCCTAAATCTACTACAGACCTCGAAAACATATTCCAGACGAGCTCCTAACCCCAAAATCACTCAACGGAGCTAACGGAGTTGATAGAATTTCATTATGTATCCTTCTTCACCCAGTTCCAACTACGGTTCGATTTCTAAGGCTTAAACTCATATTTAGGGACTATGTGTCCCAAAACTCTCCGAAATCCACAATTGATCACTCTGTCAATTCCCTAAAGCAGAAAAAAACATGGGGAAAGCAGTTATTAGGGGATCGGGGTGCTAACTATCAAAACAACCGACCAGGTCGTTACATAAATGGTGCCATGGAATGAACCGGGTCACAATTCTCACGGTGCACGCCCGCACGCCCGTCACTTAACATGTGCGTCACCTCAATTCTAATCACATAACACGTAGTTCGGGGTTTTCAAACCCTTAGAACCCAGTTTGGAAGCGTTACTTACTTCAATCACGAAAAAACCCTACTCCGCGATGCCTTTGCCACTCGACTCGGCCTCCGAACGCTCTGAATCTATTCAAAATTAGTATTATATCATTAATACATTCTAAAGAAACTAAGCCCACACAAAATTTATCAAATTAAACGAAAATTCCTAAAATTGGTTTAACCCGACCGCCCGGACCCACGCCTCAAAATCTGACAAAAATTACAAAACAAGAATCCTTATTCACTCACGAGTCTACCATATAAAATTCCTCAAATTTGACATCAAATGGCCATTCGAATCCCCAAAAAAAACTCCCAAAAATCCCAAGCCCTAACCCCTCATTTTCACCCTTAATCACCACTAGTTACATGATTAAACCACGGAAAACTACCTAAATCACAAGTATTAGGGCTCAAATTACTCACCTCGGTGAAAACCCCCTTGAATCCCTCCTCAAATTGCTCCCAAGAGCTTCAATCCGGATGAAAAATTGTGAAAAAAGACAAAAATTCTTGAAGGGGCCTTTTATACATTCTTCCCAGCACTTCCGCATCTGCGCCCAAATTCACGCACCTGCGTTCCAAACGCCGTGTTTGCACATATCACTTAAATCCCCCTCTTTCGCATCTGCGCCCCAGCCGTCGCACTTGCGGGTTCGCAGATGCGGTCCAACTTCCGCTCCTGCGGTCTTTCTCCCCTTCTGCAGAAGCAACAACTTCAGCTGCTCAAACCAATTTCCAAACTCTCTGTTAACCACCCGAAATCATCCCGAGGCCCTCGAGACCTCAACCAATTACACCAATAGGTCACATATCCCTATACGAACTTAGTCGATCCTTCGGATCACCCAAAACAAGATCAAAACACTGAATTAACCCCGAATTCAAGCCTAAGGATTTCTAAAATTTCAAAATTCGCCAACGATGCCGAAACCAACCAAACCACGTCCGAATTACCTAAAAGTTTTCCCACACGTCACACATGATACTAGAAACCTATTCCCACTTCCGAAATTCCATTCCAATCCTGATATCTAATTTTCCATTGCCGACCCGAGATCGCCAAATTTCCTATTTCGCCAATGCAAGCCTTATTCTACCAAGTCCAAAATCACCTGACAAAACTATCTGAACCATAAAAACCCAATTCCGAGATCGTTTACTCATAAGTCAACTTCTGGTTGACCTTTTCAACTAAATATCAAAATCAAGAGACTAAGTGTCTTATTCAACTCCAAAATTATCCGAACCCAAACCAACCAACCCGACACAACATGATTAAGCTGAACAAAAAATAATGAATCAGAAATGGGGGGAAACGGGGCTAACACTCTCGGAACGACCAATTGGGTCGTTACATTATTATATAAAATCAAGTATTTTTTTAATATAATTATTGCTAGTTGTGCATTTGTTAAGATGATTGAATTTTGAGTCCATAATTTTGTTTGTATTATATGAAACTATAATACATTTTCATATTATATTTTAAATATCTTCTTCTAAAAAAATATTATTTTTCTTCATAAGCCTTTTTGTATAATTTATAAAAATTACAATGAACACTTAGAATCAATAACAAAGAATATATATATATATATATATATATATATATATATATATATATATATATATAGAGAGAGAGAGAGAGAGAGAGAGATGATTGATATAATACTAATAGTCTCGGACACAAAGATTCGAACTGAATATTCATAAAATTCTTATCATTTAAAAATAGAATTCTTACTAGATAAAATTATAATTACGTAAATATTTGAAATATAGGATGGACTAATATTAATAATTTTAATAAACAATAAAAATAATTTTATTTAATATTGAGAATAAATAATTAAGTATTTGAATTAACTAATTAGCAAAATATCAATTGTTTAGTGTTCTAAATTCATCATGTCAGTAAAACTATTTTTTAAGTTAACACAACTTAAAACATATAAATTAAATTCTACAAGAATAGCATTACGTTGAAAGAAATCATTAGATTTTTCAAAAATCACTTACATTATGATATTAGAGTTACAATAATTAAAATACAAGCTCGAAGGAATACATAAATTAAGTACACGCACAGAGCGCGTACTCTAAAGCTAGTATATAAAAAACTTTGAGTTAATTTTATCCATGGTTACTGAACTTTTGTGTTTTTTCCCAAAAGTCACTTTTTTTTTTATACGTAAAAATCATTTTACTTTGCTCTAGTTATCACAAAAGTCACATTTGCCAGATTTTATAATATTTTACTTGAAAAGTCTATTATGCCCTTGATATTATATAAACCTTCTTATTTATGTAGTTCCTTCAATATTATATACTAGATGATATATTTTTACCTAGGTATTTTATTTATAAGTAAAATAGTTTAATATAATTTTATTTATTATTTTTATAATATATTCGTACATTTAGTTTTTCCTTAAATGGTTTTATTTTTAATTTTTACTATACAGAACTATCCCATGCTCGAAATTCAAAAGGTACCTTGATTACTCCAAAACATACTCCAAACTAAATTTAAATAACTTTTAAACCTTCAATTAGTCACCTTTCACTATTAAGCGCCGAAATGCTCCCGGGTTGTCCAAAACCCGACCCGAACATACGCCCAAGTCCAAAGTCATCATAGAACATAATGGAACCGTCGAATCCCAATTCCAAGGTTTACACGGCCCAATTTCTATTTCAGGTCGCGATGGCGCCCAACACCGATGTTAGGCAAGCCAACATTAAACGTCTAATGAGTCCCATTTATTTTACCAAAACCCATTCCAACATTCAAGAAAATTTAACTTGTTAAACATTCTATAATAACAAGTTGTCACGACCCCGAACCGGTCCAGGTCGTGATGGCGCCTAACGGCGATATTAGGCAAGCCAACGAATAACAATAACAATAAAAATGCGGAATACAATAACAATATTGGGTAAGGCCGTAGAAACAAGCTGAACCACAGCTAGGCCCAATATATGTAAAACCCCGATAACTACAACAAGTGTGTGCTAGGACTAGTATCACAGTGTCAACGGGCGGCTACATAGATACAACAGTAGAAATACATTTACAAAATATACAAGCCGCAGTCTGGAACAAAAGACTGAGCTAAATGAAACTAGAAGGCTCCGGAGGTGCTGTCAGGAAAACGCCAAGAAGACAGCTCACCGTGTGGAGCGACGCCGCGATCAGTATCTATCAACAAGCGGACGACTAGACGGACCAGCCTCAAGACCTGCACAATCAAGTGCAAAAAAAGAAAGAAAGTGCAGCATGAGTACATATAAACAAATATGTACCTAGTGAGTATCCCGTCTAAACTCGTAAAGAGTAGTGACGAGAGGTAGAATATATACTCACTAAGGTCCAGTACATAATGAAATAAAATACATGCTGATCAATAAACCATATGAGAAAGTACATCAAGTATAAGAACATGTAAGCAACAATTAGTAACTGATCTTAAACGTAGTCTTCCTTTGTAAACTATTCATAGTTATATTACTTGTTCTCTTTCTCATTATCCGAGATGTTTTATCTTTATTCTCAATTGTTCACTTTCCAGTACTCAGTATTGTTTCTCAACTCACCATCGTACGATCCCAACTCAATGCAAATTCTCATGAGTAAACATATATATATTCGACACAGACAAGACTATCGGCCGAAGTCATAAGGGTGGGTCATAAGGACTGACTCGATCATAAAGCTCCACACGTTCGCGAATCATACCTGTGAACTGTGCGTTGACTCGATAAAATCTCCACGATCGCGAATCATCCATGCGACTCGTGGGAAAATATCTCCCTACTCGCGAATCATCCATGCGACTCAGGGGCAAATGACATATATATAAAATCTCCCGATCACGAATCATACTTGTGACTCGGGGTAAATGATGCAAAGTAAAACTCTCCCTGATCGCGAATCATGCCTGCGACTCGGGGGCCGAAGGATATATATGTCCTCCCCGATCACGAATCATACCTGTGACTCGGGGGCCGATGAAAATAGTAGTATAATTCTCCCTGATCACGAAACAAACCCGTGACTCGGGGGAAAGTAAAATAAGTTTCGATCTCTCCCTGATCACGTATCAAACCTGTGATTCAGGGGCTAGTAAAATATGAGTGAAATTCCTCCCTGATCACGAATCAAACCTGTGACTCAGGGGCAATGAAAATATAAGTTCTCCCCGATCACGAATCATACCTGTGACTCGGGGGCCATGAATGCATGAATGCGTATATATGACTGCCTGAATGCATATATGTATATATGGGTATATTTAAACACCGTGGTACCAACTCGCCCACACTCAACGGGATCAAATACTCACATCTCACTTGATAGCCAATGTTAGGATTTTTATCATATTATCCTTTTCTCTCACAATATTACCATGATGGAACAATTCAAGTACAAGAAGGAATTTAACCACCTTCATTTAGCTCAGCAGCTCATTATCAAGACTTATTTCATTATTCAAGTATAAGAAGGAATTTTAACCACCTTCGT
>ML278641.1:34234-46621 GCA_005239495.1 Nicotiana undulata
GCTACCCAACATACAGTATAGATGCCACGTACGGACTCTCGTCACGTGGTGCGTACGTAGCCCCCTCAACAAGCACAATTAGCAACAAAGAGCCTAGGGGACATTTCCCCCTTACAAAGTTTGGAAAGAAGACTCACCTGAACAAGTGCTCCTCCGGCCAACGGACCAATCAACAGGACGCACGAATCCTCCGAATTACCCTCGATGGCTCGCAACTAGCAAAAAACACATAATTATATCAGATTAGGAAGATTCGAGGAGGATTTCTCAAATATTTCCTTAAAAACGTACTCTTGACGTACTTTGGAAATTCAACTCCGAGCCTCAGCGTCCGGAAAATTATTATTCTTGAAGAAACGCTCTATACGTCGCCTAAGGATCAAGATTAACTCAATTAATCATCCCTCAATGGCCCAAAAATCAGAATTCACATTTTCATCAAACCCCTCTCTCTTCCCCCAAAAATTTCTTATGAATTCGATGGATTTGGAAGAGGAAATTCCCAAGGAATTGAAGAAATTAACATGCGGAGGGTTAGGGATTCACTTACCTGAGTTTCTAGGCCGAAATATCCATTCTGGAGCTCTTGGGGTCGTCAACAATGGAGGAAATATGATTTTTGGGAAAGAATTCACGACCTGAACCTTTTAATGGGACTGCCCAGAAGTTTCCGCACCTGCGACCTTTGGATCGCAGGTGCGGAATCACACCTGCGGAAAAAGGGCCGCTCCTGCAGAAAAGGCCTGGGCACTGGGGGAAATTCCCGCACCTGCTGGAGGGAACACTACCAAAGCTACCTAATTCCCGAGGCCTCTTGACCTCCCTCTCCTTTCGCTCCTGGTGACGAACCGACTCAATCTCTCGGGCAATATAAAAAATATGCTCAAAAGAAGCACTCGATACCCTCTCTATGGTCATGAGAATACGATGCTGATATGTGAGGCCATCCACAAACCTCCTGGTCCTTTCTCTCTCTCTGTAGGGACCAACCAAATGGCATGGCGGGCAAGCTCTGAAAAACTCATATCATACTGCATCATAGTCAACTCATCCGGACGTAGCTGCTCAAACTACCTGCTCAGCTCCTCTCTACGGGACTATGGGACATAATTCTCTAAGAAGAGAGTGGAAAACTCCAACCAGGTAAGGGGCGTTGCACCAAAAGGCCTACTCCTCTCATACGCCTCCCACCAAGTAAAGGCATCTCCTGAAAACTGGAACGTAGTGAACGAGACCCCACTGGTCTACAAAATACCTGCAGTATGAAGAATACTTTAACACTTGTCTATGAAACCATAAGCATCCTCGCCCTCTGCACTATTGAATGTCAGAGGCTGGAGTATTCCAAACCCCTCCAACCTACGCTGCTCGTCTTCATCCATAACTAGAACCACATAGTCCTGAGCAGGTGTAACCGGCTGGACTGGAGCTGCCGCTGGTGTCTGAAGTTCCAGAATAACCTCCTCAGGTGTACGAGCAGCGGGGGTCTGAGTGCCTCCCTCGGGCTAAGTAGCGGCTGTAGTAGAAACAACAACCGCCTGTGCAAGACTGGTGCACACATTCAGAATCTGAGCCAAGGTCTCCCGAAGACCCAGAATAACAATAGGCACAACCGATTCCTAGGTTGGTCCTGCTGGAAAATCTGCGACTGGGACCTGATCTGGAATAACAGGCGGGTTTATAGGTATTGCCTTGGTAGCTGCACGGGCTGCATTTGTACCTCAACCACGTCCTCGACCCCTCGTAGGTCCAACTAGTGGCTGATCGCTCTGTCCGGTAGCACGTGTCTTCACCGTTTGTGAGAGAATGAAACAACAAAAGTTTAGTTACCAGAATCAACAGATTCGCATGACAAGAATTCAAGAATCTGAGATTTTTTCTAACGGTTCCAGAGTCTCTCGTAGATAAGTACAGACGTCTCTGTACCGATCCGCAAGACTCTACTAAACCTGCTCATGACCGGTAAGTCCTATGTAACCCAGGCTCTGATACCAACGTGTCACGACCCCAAAACTACCCTGGCCGTGACGGCGCCTATCGCGATACTAGACAAGCCAATTCAATACTTATAACATAAAGAAACCTTTCGTTCAAACCACTACCAATCCGATGTTTTCATAAAATCTGGTTTAAGCATTTCAGAAACAAACACAATTTACCAAACATTAAGTAAAACCCAAAAATCCCGGAGTCACTAGTCATGAGCATCTAAAGAAAATACGAGTCTGGGAAAAATAAACACTACAACAATAAGAAGAGGAAAGGCACGGCTGCGGACGCGTGCAGCTACCTCGCGAATCTCCATGAATCTCTGAGAGAGGTAGACACCTCTCACTCTGCCATAGCACCTGAATCTGCACACAACGTACAATGAGTAATGTGAGTACACCAACTTAGTAAGTAATAAAAGTAAATAAGGTCTGAGTAGTAAGAAACACACAAAAGCACGTCATCAATTTCACAGTAAGTACAACCTTTCCTTCCAAAGGTATATTCGTTAATCCATCACGCTTAAAAACCGATTTCAGTAAAAATCATTTGAGTATATATTTTCCATCAGTTTCAATAGAAATTAAAGAAGTTTAGTGTAAAAGTGATAAAAATCATAAATAGTCTCTCGGGCAAAAACATGTATCTTAAACCGCCCTCGGGAATAACATCACTCAAAATCAACCCCTCGGGCAACCTCACAGTCACTCATGCCTCCCAATCACTCGTCACTCGGCACTCGCACACAGTAGGTACCTGCCCTCACTAGGGGTGTACAGACTCCGGAGGGGCTCCTACAGCCCAAGCACTATAACAAGCCATCTCGTGGCATAATCAATCAGACCCTCGACTCTCATATATCATAAGAGAGTGCAACATGCTGCAGCGCGCAGTCCGGTCCTATAATATCCTCACAACACAGGCCCTCAGCCTCACTCAGTCAGAAGCCTCTCAAGCCACTCGGTCTATCAGTAAAACAGGGTGCTCAGCCCAAAATATCATTTTATGCATCAATAGAGTAAATAAGACTGAGTTTCAAAATCAGTTCAACATAGCATGACTGAGTGTAAATCTTAAATCAACACAGTAAGGAAATAGCATATAATTTCTAGTCAAGTACACAACTTAATAGTTGCTACGGGGAGGACCAAGTCACAATCCCCAACGGTGCACGCCACAAACTCGTTATCTAGCATGTGCGCCACTCCAAGATAGTGATAAAATGTGAAGTCCAGTGTTTCCTACCCTCGGGAAAAAAATTACAATCATTACTTACATGAAGCCGGATACAAGTCTACTCCACGATGCCCTTGCCTTTCGACTCGGCGTCAACTCGCCCTGAATTTATTCAAAATCAGATTCATACCATCAATATATGCTAAAGGAACAAAACCAATGCGAAAATAATCAAATTACATCAAAAATCCCGAAATTGGCCAATTTCGAGCCCCAGGCCCACGTCTCAGAATCCGATAAAAATCGCAATCCTTAAACTCTCATGAGTCCATACATACAAAATACATCAAAATCCAACGAAAAATGGCCCCTCAAATCCTCGAATTAAACTCTCAAATTTCAAGCCATAATCCCCCAATTTTACCCCTTAAATCCTACCAATTTCAGGCTAAGCCAGTTAAATACCACCATAGAATTAAGTTTTAGGTCCATGAAACTTATCTCCACGAAAACCACTTTGATTCACTCTTCAAATTTCTCCCAAAAGCTCCAACCCATATGCAAAAATGATAAACAATAGCTAAAATTCGCGAAGGCAAGAATTTATATGTTCTTCCTATAGGTGCATCTGCGATCCAAATACTGCATATGCGGCCCTCGTACCTGCAATAATGAGTTTTTTTTTTACGTGATCGGAAATCCCCCGTCGGTGAACGTTTAAAGTCCCCCTTCCGCATATGCGATCAATCCACCGCACATGCGAGCTCACAAGTGTGACTCACCTTCCACATCTGCGATGCGACCCTTCCAACCAACCTCCGCACTTGCGATGACCAAACCGCGTCTGCGATGACTGCACCTGCGATCACCTTTCTGCTGGTGCGAAACACCAAAACAACAACACACAACAAATTTTTTCAAGTGTCAAACCCCCGATGGAAAACCGAAATCAACAGGAGCTCCTCGGGGCCTCAACCAAATATACCAAGACCTCCTATAACATCACTCGAACTTAGTCTAACCCTCGAAATACCCAAAACAACAGCAAAACACCCAATTAACTTGAAATCAAACCTAAGGATTTCTAAAGTTCCAAAATTCGCCAACGATGCCGAAGCCGTCCAAACCACGTCCGAATTACCTAAAGTTTTGCACACACATCACAAACGACACTATGAATGTATCCCAAGTTCCATAATTCCATTCTGACCCTGATAGCTAATATTCCACTGCCGACCGACAATCGCGAAAAATCCAATTTCGCCAATTCAAGCCTAATTGTAACGCCGACCTCCGGATAACATTATGAACACACTACTAAGTCTCAAATCACCCAACGGAACTATTTGAACCATAAAAATCCCATTCTGAGATCATTTATATATAAGTCAACTTCCAGTTGACTTTTCCAACTAGTTAACCAACTTAAGAGACTAAGCGTCTCACTTCTCTCCACAACCACACCGAACATGAACCAATCAACCTAACGCAACATAAAAGAGCTGAACCACACAATTAAGCAGAAATGTAGAAAGCGGGGCTAAACCCTCGGAACAACCGACCGAGTCATTATAGCTGCACACCCACACGCCCCTCACCTAGTGTGGGTATCACCTCCAAAAAATCAAATGATATCAAATTCTCCGAGTTTATACCCTCAAGGCTAGAGTTAAAACTGTTACTTATCTCAACAGCGTAAAATGCAACTCCGGGATGCCCTCGTCTCTGGACTCGGTCTCCAAAAGCTCTGAATCCAACCATAACCAGATAAATACCGTTAACATGTGCTAAAGAATCAAAAACTACAAAATATGTCAAAAATCCGTAATCGGCCAACACCCGACCCCTGGGCCCACGTCTCAAAACCAGTAAAAAAAATGGCAGAATAATAATCCTCGTCCTCTTCCGAGTCTAACCATATAAAATTCATAAAAATCGGACTCCATTTGGTCCCTCAAATCCTCACATAAAACGCTCCAAAACTCAAGCCCTTGCTCCCTTAATTTCACTTTTAAATTATCAAACAAATCTCAGAAACGAAGATGGATTCATAAAATATAACAAAAACCGAGTAGAGAACACTTACCCCAATCCCATGGTTAAAATCGCCTCCAAAATCACCCAAATTCGAGCTCCCCTACTCAAAATATGATCGAATGAACAAACCCTCATTTTATATTTATTTTCTGTCATTTATTCTACCTCGTTTCTTGTTACAAAGGATCCCAAAAATCGCATTTTGATGCCTCCAATGGATTACTTGTGAAAATTTAGTCAAGTTAGGCTTTTGAATCACTCAACTTGACCTTATAATAAATGAGATATGTTGGATATTTGCAAACAATTGAGATTTTAAATACATTATCAGTGGCAATTTCGTAATTAATCTGAAAAATCTGGCAACCTAATTTTTAGTAAAATGACCGTAAAATGCTCATACGATGTCCAAATTTGACGAATCTTATTGCTATGGCTCTGTAATTACGATACATATTTAATTGTCACGATCACAAACACTTAGTCATGATGGCGCATGTCGTGGAATAAAACAAGCCACACATTTTGTTGAATTCATGTTTAGTATTCACAAAATTATACAAATTTAGAAAAAAAAGTTGATAATAATCCCTTTGAAAGTTTAAACAACCTTAAAGCACACTTCAGAATCCAAACCCGTGTTGATACCCAATTTATCCTTAAAATATAATTGCATATATAACTTCAAAATAATGTATCAATAGCAATTGATATTTTTCCATATTTTTCCTATATTTTTTATTAATTTATCCAGCATCTCATTTCCAATAAATAATTATTTCAAAAGTATTTCTTAGTTTCATTAATTATTTAGGGTCCTATTACGACCAAATCATTTCATAATTAGCCAAATTGGCACCTTTTGGCTATAATTGTAATAACTTTACAATTATAGCTCAATCATGTGATTTTATACTATTTGTATCCATAAATTAGTCATTTGTATTATTTTAATACTAAGTAATCATTTTTAACTATTTTCTACGTATGAAATTCATTTTGTACAATTATTAGCTATTTTATAAATTATTTTATTTAATTTAATTGGGTATTAAATAACCACTTTCATTTCAATTATAGCCTAATTACATCTGACCCTAACCCAATTAAAAACGGCCCAAATACCCCAGGCCCAATACCTTATCCACCCGACCCTATACCTAATTTAATCCTTGTCGTTGATCAATTTTGATCAACGGTCCAGATCCCCCTTTTCTTTAATTAATCCTAATGACCTACCATCAAACCCTCATTCCTTCCTCTCATTCTCTCTGTTATTTTCGCCGTTACACATCTCTCTCATCTCTCAAACTCTCTCTGCTTTCACCGGCCGTCACTCGCTGGCAAATATGGTGGTCTCACCACCATCCCCAGCCCCATGGCTCTCCTTCGTGTGCCGGGTATTACTGCCTTGAGGTCCCCAAAGGAACCAGAAGGTGGTTCACACCCCCCATGGTTTTTCATGTCATTCTCAGGCCGTTCATGGCCGTCCGAGTAAGATTCTACCATCTCCGGCTATAACCTGTGGTTTCTAGGACGTTTCTCTTTCTCTTTGGGTTATATCTATGAAACCCTAACTATTGGCTCTTGATTTCTTAGATTTGTAATAGATTTGGGTATATTCCGAGCTATTCTGTTATTTTCCTTAAAGATTTTCGATTTCTCCTAGAACGACTTTTCATCTTCAAACTAGGGTTCTTAAACCCCATTTCAAAAACACTTTTCTTTTTGATTTTTAGTATTATCCTATGATTTTCATTATGTTTAAGCATTTATTTGAGCTTTTCCCCTTTTGTCTGACCTATTTTGTTAAAACCCTAAGTTCGAGGTTTTAATCCTAGATTCTAAGTATGTCTTTGAAAATATGTTTGTTCAACCTACATATGTGTTTGTTTATCATGAACATTTTGTGCTCTGTGATATTACCCTATCTTGTTCATTAGGGTTTCAGCTCTTTGTGTTTATTCTGTTAACTCCTTCAAATCATTATGTGCTCTATGGGAATCCCATGATCTATGTGATTTTACCCTATGTTTGCTTGCTAGGGTTTCTGATTTTTACCTATTATGAGTTTTATTCTGTTTGTTCTCCTAAATTTATGCTAATTTCTCCTAAATCAGTACTATTTCTATTTATGAGTCCCTGAATCTTTGTGATTGATTATTCACTGATCTCGCATGATATTCTCTACTGATTTTAACCTTGTGAAATATTTCTGACCTTATTCTATGGTCAATTATGTTGTTAACTAATTTTGAACATTTTCCTTAATTAAAGTATGTTGAACCTAGTCTCTATTACATGCTATGTACTATGCTTGTTTCCTTATGTTTGATGTTCAGTCCTACATGATTTCATTCCTTATTTACCACTTCTTATTACCATTTGAATTTTAACTCCGTAATTAAAGGAAGTGTTTGTACTGATATGATTCTAATTGGTACCTATTTCTATAATTACTGGTGAACTATGATTCTTTCCTTATTTTCTACCTAGTTTTAAATTATAAATACACTGCACTTTCATTAGCACAAACACACGAACACATTGTTCAAGAACTCTCTCTTACACAAAAACTCTCTTCTGCTCTCTTTTCTCTTGTTACTTGCTCCTATTCTAAGTCAGCCGGCTGTAAGCCAAGGCTGACTACTATACTCTTTTGTTCTTCACTCGGTGTTTGCTCCCTTCTATATTGTTATGTCTTGATTTCACTTTAATTCCCAAAAACAATATGTTTCTTTTGTNTAAAAACTCTCTTCTGCTCTCATTTCTCTTGTTACTTGCTCCTATTTTAAGTCAGCCGGCTGTAAGCCAAGGCTGACTACTATACTCTTTGGTTCTTCTCTCTGTTTTTGCTCCCTTCTATATTGGTATGTCTAGGTTTCACTTTAATTCCCAAAAACAATATGTTTCTTTTGTTACATCAATTCATCCAGTTTCTAGTAAGTTTTTACTTATGGTTTTGCTGTGAAGTTTGCAATTAACCTGGTGGCACTATTATTTACTTAGAATGTTATGTACTACCCTCCCTTACACTCAGCATGCTTATGAAAGGCTATCCCCCCTTCTAGTAAACCTCAACATGATTCTGCTTCACTTATGTTTCTCTGATTATTGGCATGAACTTCTCTGAGGTAAAGCAATTTGTCCTTTATGTTACTTAGTTCTGTGTAGTTCTAAAATACATGTTGTACCTTAATCCCTTAGGATGTTTCTGATTTTTGTACCTATGTGTGCCTCTGCCTGATATGTGCTTACCCTTATATGCTCTATACATGTCCCCAATTCCCATTACCCTTGGTTGTGGTTGTTGAACTTGTCTTGGTTCTTTGTTCTATGTGTGATGTTGAACCTGAGATTGTATGTTGTTTTGTTTTGATTGCCCTGCTCTTTTCAAACTGTCTCATTGACTAAACTCCTCTGTTGTCTTTTACAAAATCATTTCAAACAAGTCTCTTTTCAAACTGTTTTCCTACTCAATCTTTTCAAAACTATGTCAAGCACTCTCACTCTACTCTTAGACATCTTTTTTCTGCCCCTCTAATGTGTGACTGCTTAGGGTTTCTTATGAGATCTCTCTGAACTCTGACACATTAGTGCTGGCCCTTCCATACTGCACCTACCCAACCATGATTATGAAATCTGGGTGTGAGCACTGCCCGGGATCCCTTGAGGTCCTTAGGGAACTCTGACACACCTAGAATATGTGAAAGGCTGTGAGACAATCTAGCATTGGAAATTCTGGAAATCTGGGCCTATTTGTAGGCTCCCTATAATGTAACTTCTTATTTTTATATCTACTTATATAATTCATTCAATATTGGTTTGTAATAATTTATTGTAAACAAATATTGAGGATGGATTGTGAAAAAGGGGAAGGGTAGCTATACATGTTATAGATATCAAAGGGTAGAAATCATGCTTTTAGGTTTACATTTGCTACATGCGCAATAGAACTAATATTTAGGACCAATATGTGCAAAGCATGTCATGCATTAGATACCATGCCCCCTAGGTTTATGAATACTGTTTTCAGCATCTTATTTTGGCAATATTGTTTTATCACTTAGGAATCATGTTCTAGGATAAACAACATTAATATAACTTTATATGCATTTAGGGATCCTGCTTTAGGAGAGTCTGCAATCATGTTGCGCATTTAGAAATCCTGCTCTAGGAATCCTACATATAAATCATTTTGTACCTTATATGTGCACATTAGACACCATGTTTTAGGGTCCTGATCGTACTCGCTCTATTAACACCTAGTTTAACTACTGATGCATGAAAAGGGCATAAAACAGTTTCATCTTGTTCAAGTAAAATTGGTAATAACTCTGTATTTTGCAACATCTAGAACAACATGTTATAACAGTTTTCTTCAATAACTGTGGTAACAATTTTGCATTATCCACGCCTAGGCAAGCCTTAGGTAATAAAAAATTCTTATAAAACTGGAAACTGTTCTTTGTGTTTACTGTTTAACAGGCTTAAATCAGTAGGCAAATTGAGTAGGACCATGTTTCTAGGTTTATAAAATGAACTGCATATGTTTTGTACTTTGACATTCACCTAGACATCATGTATTAGGATCTTGTCTAATATACTACTCTTATTTGTGTTTGAATCGTGCTGTTTGCATGCATTATATGTGGAGGTAAACTGGAGCCCCTTATTTTCTATTTCCTGTTTTATTTGCTGAAGTCCTATGTGTTATTGCTTGTCGCCTTTGTATTTTCTCCTTTAAACCTAAGGGTGTGTCTAGAACTTCCCATAGGTAGAGGTCCTAAATTCGTCTAGGGCCATTAAGAAGGGATGGGTAACAACACGCATACAGGTCGCTAAAGAAAACTCGCTTTAATAACCGCTAAGGGGCGGGAAGAGTAGAGATGGATATGATGACCAGTGCGCTAATGCCACATGTAGCCCTTCTTTGAGGAGTGATTACCGGGTATTGCACTGATGTGATCCTCTAGGATTAATAACCTAGGACTCCCCCCTCCCTATCCTTTACATATGTATTGTTGATACCCAATTTTCCCCAAATTATTTTCAAACTTGCATATATACCGTCAAAATCACTCTTTATAGTGATTGGTATTTTTCCATAATTTTTCGTATTTTTTATCAAATTATTTTCCTGTTTATTTAATTCTTTATATTCCATAATTATTCATAAATGATGTTATAAATAATTTCGAATCATTTTTTTTCTTGCTCAATATGTTATTTATATCCTATTTTTATTTTATTAGGATTTAATTATTTCACAAATTAGCTAATATTGGCATTATTTAGTTAATTTTAGCAATTTTTGCAATAATAGCACAAATATGCATTTATACAATTTTTAAATAAATACCTAATCACTTCTATATTTTTATAGTAGTTAATTATCATAATTTCATTTATTTTATTTTAATTTTGTTTTACACAATTATCAGCTAATTAATTAATTAACTATCCTATTCAAATTGGGTATTTAACATTTAGCCTATTTCTATTTAAATTCTAGCCAAATTCTAAACCCAATTCCACCGGACCATTTAGCACAAAAATCAGAGAAACCCTAAGTAAGAGGAATAATAGAGATTGAGAAAACCCAACCATGAATTAGAGTAAGAAGCATAGAGCACATAGGGAGTACAAAAGAAGCATACAGATTCCCTCGACTAATTTTCAGAATTAAAATCATGCTTTGCCTTATGAATATGCTACCGCTTTTACTTTTCTTAATTATGTGCTAAGTACTTGGCCTCTATTATGTGCTACATGATTTTACTATCCCTATTATAGTAAAATCAGTCTTATAATTGATTCCTTTCCCTTTTTAACTTTGATTGTCCCGTTTGAACTTGACTCCCTAATTAAAGGGAGTCCAGGTCCTTAATTGATACTGATTGAGTACTATTTCCATAATTATGTTAGACTAATTACTCCTTACCTTATTTCCTTACTCTTTTTCAGAAATATAAATACTCTACTCTCTTTAGCATAAAAGAAAAGACATACATACGAACCCATACACACAGAGCACACTGATATTGTTCTGAATTCTCTCTTGCTTTGCATACCATTGTCCTAATTGCTCTACTTCACTGCACATTGTTTATCTATTCTCACCCTTGACTGGTATGTTTCTGGTTTAAGCTTACAGTACCCAAACAACATGTTTCAGTTCGTGTTAAGATTTTTGTTATTCCTTTTGTGCTTCTACTTATGGTTCTATTGTTTACCCTGTAACTAACATGTGTGTGTGATTTCCCCTTTCCCTTTAGTCTCACATGTCTATTATGATTCATTATGATCCAGCTTGACTCCTATGAAACTAGGACATCTATTTGTCTATGTGATTTCCCCTTTCCCTTTAGTCTATCTTGTCTGTTGTTTTCGTGGTGTGATTCATTAGGATTTTGTCTGATTCCTATGAAACTAGCATGTCTATTTGTTATATGTGACTTCCTTTCTCCTTTAGATCTGCATGTCCAGCGCTGCTCCTATATGTTTCATTATGAATCTGCCTTACCCCTTGACTCCTAACATTGTGATCATGCACCTATAATACCTAGATATTATGTAACCCTAATCCTGGACCTAATTTGTGACACTTTTTGACATCCTCTCAATCTAATGTTAACTATGCTATGAATGTTTAAACCATGTAACACTATCTTGAGGACTACTTTTGTGCAAGTCTGTTTCTACTATGTGACTTATTTGTCCCCAGTTCCCCCTATCCCTATTTGTGTTTGTTTTCTGAACTGTGCATGTTTTTTTCTGAGTTATGATTGTCCTGTTTCTTTCCTCTCCAAACTAATTTTTTTTTTCATAAAATAAACTCTCATGTTGTTCTCTGAAGCTATTTTTAAAACAGTTATTTCAAAGCTACATTTCAAATTCAACTCTTTTTAGACTATAAGCACATCTCACTACTCTTAGTTGCTAAGTTCAGCCCCCTTCGTGCGAGCACTGCCTTGGGGACCATTTGTGTCACGACCCAAAACCGGTCCAGGTCGTGATGGCGCCTAACGGTGGCGTTAGGCAAGCCAATGAACAATAACAACAATGAAAGTGCGGAGTACAATAACAATATGGGGCAAGGCCGTAGAAACAAGCTGAACAAAAGCTAGGCCCAATGCATATACAACCCCGATAACTACAATAAGTGTGTGCCAGGACTAGTGT
>ML278643.1:0-58280 GCA_005239495.1 Nicotiana undulata
TTAACAATACAAAATCTAATGAGAAAAGGCTAAAATGAGTGGTAAAATCACCACTCATCAGCCTCTAAGAGTACAAAGGAGTTATATAATACTTGCCGGTAAATGGGCTCCGGCCATACCTTACACAAATACCAAAATAAAAATCCGGAAGAAGAGGTGGCACGAACCACACTGGGCCCCGAGAAGAGAGGGGCTCACCAAAATAGCTGATAGGACGCAGAGGAGGCACTACTGTCGGTGGGCTGGAGTACCTGCTATAAAACCACCTACAATCATCACAAGAATGTAGCGCCCCCGGCAAAAGGGACGTCAGTACATTTGAATTGTACTGGTATGTATGAACAAACTTTGCTCTAAGTAAACTCAATAATGCACAGGCAAGAGACAGACAGAGAGTCACACAATCACTGCACAAGATATAGAAAGATACACAATGGAAGTTCCACAAATTTTCACTTCATCACAATCACAATCGCAATTCCACCCTTGTCCCTTCTCAACATTTCACCCTTATTTCTTCTGTTGCAGCGCACAACCCGATCCCAACTGTCAGTCACAATCATTTATTATGTTTCTGTTGCGGCGTGCCACCTGATCCCACCGGACAATCACAATCATTTGTTGTGTTTCTGTTGTGGCGTGCAACCCGATCCCACCGAAAAATCACAATCACACCATTATCACTTCTCACATATCACCCTTATCTCCCCTGTTGCGGCGCGCAACCCAATCCCACCAAGCAATCACATCTCATATCAACGATGACAATTCACAGTTCGATCATAGAAAATTTCAGCAATAAGAATACAGCTTCTTTACAACCCACAACACGTATAAAAAAAGAATCGAGCCACAACAAACCTTACCAAGCAGTGAATCACATACGATATTGCCAAAACCTCTTTATTCAATTCCATCACCCCACAAATCCTTTCATTACTTGTTACACAGCCTTTAGGATATACATTCATACTCTTGGATTTATTATCCTACTAGCATTATTTCACATAGCATAGTAGTGTGGTGATCAACTAAAGACAGACAAGTAATACACTTCACGCTTCAACATAATTCGGACAACCAGTTGCACATATTCATACCAATACATGTAATGTATGCTCGAACACCACAAAGCGATTTCACAAAGATTAAAGTTAGCCATACATACCTGGAGTCGAGTTTCCCTTTTTAATTTCTATTGCAATTCACCGAACCGCCTAGCACCGTCAATCTAGTTCACAATGCGACATATTTACCTTAGAATTAGGAGTCTCGAATTTATTTGAGCATTTTATCAAACACTATGTGATCCCTTAGATTGACTAAACCCTTTTTAGTGAAATATTACTCTACTTGCTTCCCTTTAATAGGTTATGGAAGATCGTTCACATGCATGCAAGGTCCCAAATTTTCATCCTTAAGAACCAACCTATGTGTGTTTTATTCTTAGTTAAATTCCTAGAATTTGAGAAAATAGGGTGAAGACTTACCTCTTATGATGAAGAAGATTACTACTACTCGATAAACTCCCAAGCCTGGGTAGAGATGGAGGACCAATTTGGGGAAGATGAGGACTTCTCTCTCTANTCAGGAATGCGATCGCATTCCTGACATGCGGTCCGCATATTGGACAGTAGAATGGCCCCCAGGTGGGTCAAAATTTGAAAACATTCTGCCTGTGTATGCGACCACTATGCGGTCCGCATACACGTTATGAGATTGCATTGTGCGTCGCATAACACCCCTCTCCAAAACTCAAAGGCAATAATGCGACAGCTATGCGGTCCGCAGAACCGAAATGTGGTCGCATATTGGACCACATAGTTGTCCTTCAGTTGGGCAGTGATCTGCCTGTGTATGCGACCATTATGGGGTCTGCATACACGTTATGCGATCGCATAGTGCGTCGCATAACACCCAAATTTCTGAAAAAATCAAGTTCTTTCAAATCCCGGGGTACTTTTACACAATCAAGGTCCGTTTTTAAGAATTTCCAACGATATAACAACTCGGGGACTCGTTTGGGCACTATTTTCAGCAAGAAATTTTACGGGTCTTTACAAAATAGAAGCAAACTAGAAACAATAGTAACTGAAACAAATAGAGAATCATATTGTTGTTGGAGCTTTGTATTGAAACTAGGACATACCAGTGAAAAGGAGGGCAAGCATAATGAAAGAGCAAGAGAGAGAGAGCACAATGGTTAGCCTTGGCTTGCAGCCGGCTAACAATTAGACAGTAACAAATAACACAAGAGAGAGAGAAAGAGAGCAGAGATTTTTTTAGTGTGAGACATAGTTTTTTGAATCTCATAGTTCGTGTCCCTTGTTAATGAGAGACTAAGAGTACTTATAGTTTTGAATCATGCCGAAAATTAGGCAACAAATAATAGTTTAGCACAATTATAGAAGTAAGCATCATTCAGAATCAGTTTAATGTTAAGACTTCCTTTAATTAATGAGTCATGTACAAACGATAATAAGCAGCGTCAAACAAGGAAATAAATCATGTAAGAACTGATTTTAACATATAAGAGACAACATATGTATAGAGCATGTGATTAGGACCAAGTTCATAATACCCTAACTAAGGAAAGTATATTTTGACAGCAAAAGCATTCATTGAAATAAGGCAGGGAAAAACATAATTCCGGAAACCAGTAAGAAATCATCGAGTGAGATTCAAATTACAGGAAATCAACACAAATTAGGGAGAATATCACACATTTAAGAAAGCACTCAAAATTAGTAGAGAATATTGTGTAAAAATCAGTAAAGTACTAGTCACAATTATTCAAGGATTCAAAGTGGGGAAATAATACAGATTTAAACAGAATAAACACACATTAGGCGAAAATCGGAAACCCTAGTATATGACATTAGGGGTCATGTGAGTCAGGGAAGCAAGAAGAATCAAAGACGAACAACATAGGGCAAAGATCAATAAACACATATGAAAATACACATGCAAACCAGTAGTTTTCAGGGTTTTACGTCTAAAAATTAGGGTTTCACACAAATACTAATATGAATCAACAGAGTAGACATGATACACACAAGAGAGACGAAGAGTCATAAACCCTAAAACAGAGTATAATTACTAGAAATTCAAGCTATTCGTTACAATCAAGCACATATACTGACCAGACCACAAGGAAAAGGTTTCGACAATGGTAAATATGAGGGGAAATCATGAGATAGTGTTAAAAATCGACAAAGAAAACCATTTTGAGAAAGGGTTTCGGAACCCTAGTTAAAAGTGCATAACCATTTAGGAAAAATAGAAAATCATTAAAGGAAACATCATAATAACTCGTAATACGCGTAAATCTATTGTAGATCTAAAAGAATCGGAAGTTTCGAACATTAGGGTTTCAAAGAAAACCTTAGAGAAGATAAGAAGAACCTCAAATGTCACCGGCTCGAGCCTCAAAGGTCATAAACCTTACTCGAAATCAAGCCTTGGAGGCCTGAAGCAAACAGGAACACCATGGCTGTGAGTAGACGGGTCCTCGCCCTTCGAAGGCCTTAGGGATAACATTACCGGCATAAGAGAACCATAAGAGGCAGGGGGTGAGGAATCCATGGTCTCCGGTGGAGAAGGCCGCCGGAGAAGATGAAGGGGCTCGTCGGAGAAGGGAAGAGACAGAAGTCTCTAGAAGAGACTACAGATAGAGAGAGATAGAGAGAGAGAGAGAGAGAGAGAGAGAGAGATAGAGAGAGAGATTAGATAGATGAGATAAGGTGACCAAATGAGAGGGGTTGGGGGGTTAGTTCGAATTAATTATGGTAATAATGATCTGGGCCGTTGATCTAATAAGATCAACGGCTCAGATTGATCCGGGGTTGGGCCGGGTAGGAGGTTAATTTGGGTTGGGTAGTTAATTGGGTTAAAGGGTTGGGTATTGGGTTGAAATTGAAAGAAAATCAAAGGGGCTATATTTTAAATACCCATGAAAATAGAATAAAATAATTAATAAAATAGCTAATAATTATATAAAAATAAAAATAATGCTAAGTAAGCAATATTTAAGGTAATTGGCTAAGATAAAAATATAAAATGACTAATTATGGAATTAAAATAGCATAAATGCACAATTAGGCCATAGTTGCAAAATATGTGTAATTATAGCTAAATAATGGCTAATTGGTTATATGAAATAATTAAATACTAATAGGATAAAATAGGATTAAAAACAAGATATTGAGTTGGGAAATATTTTGAAATTATTTATAATATAATATTTAAACAATTATTGAATACAAAAATACTAAATAAATAGGAAAATGAACTGATAAAAATATGAAAAATTATGGAAAAACATAATTCATTATGAAAAGTGATTTTGAAGGTAAAATGTAAGTTTGAAAATTCGAGGAAAAATTGGGTATCAACAACGGAACTTGGGAAATATCACTTAAATTAGGGGAAATCCTATGTGAAATTAGTTAGCAAGCAGGATTGGAGTTAAATAAGGTAGGCAATGAGTCTAAAGATCATTTATAGGTTAGTCGAGGAAATCAATACCGAGAAATTAGGCCAGTAGCATAATTAAGGAAGACATTACTAATTATGAGTCACAAATAAGAAAATAATAAGTAAAAAACTCAGAGAGATACCAATTTTGAAAGAAAATATAATTTCAAACCTTAATAAGGCAAATAAATCAATTAATCAGTTTATTTGACAGAGCCAAAGTGAACGGGCAAGTTCAGCGAGATAAATAAACGAATAGAGGAAAACTTTGAAACATCAAGCAAAGAAATTAGTCGAACATTAAAGAAAAAAGGCCAGAGTTGAGCCTTTAAGTATTTTAAAACATTTCAAGAAACTTAAAAAGGATGAAACCCTAGGGATTAAAACATAGACATGAAAATCAGTAGAACAAGTGAAGAGAACCATAGTTAAACACATAAAAAATTTAGAACTTTTTGTAGAAACTTAAAGATGAAACCCTAGCTTTTAGGGAAAAATAAAAATCTGTAGATAATAGCGGTAAAAACGAAAGGATCTTAAAAGAAAACCATTAAGCAAACTCCAAGCACATCAGATCTAAAGAGATCTGAACCTATTTGGCCAGAGGTAGTTAGGTTTGTACAAAAATAAATAGAGATATAAAAAATGAGTTTTAGATCAGAGATTTGAAGGCATGAAAACACAAAAATAGTAATACTCACAAACCATGGGGAATACAGACGGATTCATCGAAGGATTGAGGTATTTGAACCAAGTCTGTTCGAATCCCCTTGAGATTCCATCAAACAACAAAGAAATCCAACAACCAGTATGGATAGAAGGCCATATAGGGCCTAAGATTGAAGAGAAACCCCATAGATTGAAGGGGGTTCAAGTGACGGCGGGCTAGGGATGGGATAAGGTTGAGAGAGAAGAAAGCAAGAGGGATTCAGGGGCGGCGGGATTGAGAAAAATGATTAGGTTTAGGGTCGTCTGGTGTAATTAAAAAAGGAAATGGATCCCGGACCGTTTATCTTCTGAGATCAACAGCGAGGATTCCATCTGGGGCTCTGTCAGGTTGAAAGAATGGGTTATGGGTATTGGGTTGTGATTTTAATTGGGCTGGGGTAATAATTTGGGCTAATGTCCGAAATTAAAAGTTGCTATTTGTTAAATACCCTATTAATTTGATAAATAATTCATAAAATAGCTAATAAATGATAAAAATTAATATTTATGCATAAAAATGATTTGAAATAATAACTTAATATTATAAAAAGGTCATTTTCTTATTGAATAAGGTAATTATGCACATGTGGGCCATTACTGCAAAGTTATTGCAATTATAATCTTAAGAATGTATATATGGTTGTTCAAGAAATAATTAAAGCTTAGTATAAATA
This sequence comes from Nicotiana undulata, assembly GCA_005239495.1. Classification (NCBI taxonomy): domain Eukaryota; kingdom Viridiplantae; phylum Streptophyta; class Magnoliopsida; order Solanales; family Solanaceae; genus Nicotiana; species Nicotiana undulata. Next base: position 5,859 of record ML278643.1, read on the forward strand.
TAAATGATAAAATTAAGCAATAAAAATTATCATAAAAAAATTTGTGATGAAATTAGTAATTATTTATTTAATAAAAATGTTGGGATAAATTAATTATAAAATCCTTTAAAAATGCATAAATTATGGAAAATATTAATTGATGCTCATGCATTGTATTGGAGATATATATGTGTTTTGAAAATAATATAGGGAACAATTGGGTATCAACAGCTGCCCTCTTTATCCAGGAAGGATGAAAGAGCTATCAGGTAAAGATATGATGGCTAATTTAGACCGAATAGGGTGATTTGAGAGACATAGGTTGTCCTCTGGTTTCCGAGCTGCCTACATATCCCTAGTTGTACATGAATCAAGGCGTGTGTAGTTCTGAACCCACCGACGAAATATACAGATGGAGTTATCACAAAGACGGATACAAGGTTTTAAATAGGTGAAATGGTTACGGTGAGGGGTCATGTTTGAAATAGCATGAAGGGACTGGAGCGGGATTGCGATAATGGTTGCTCATCGGGTTACCTGCAAATCAAAAGATGTACTACAAGCATATATCTTTGCATAAATTTAAACATGATGCAAATTCCCTTCAGACCATGAGGATTGTCTTTGGACGCTTGAGGATGACGTCCTTAGACCATGAGGTCTCGGGCCATGAATTGAGAAGTAAGGGATTTGCAGGCCATGAAATGATGTTTTCGGGCCATGAAAATGGTGCCTTCGAACCATGACGCCTTTGAATAATGATATGCAAATTTGAGAGATCCTCAGGCCATGGCATGTTGTCTTCTGTCTTTGAGGATGATGCCTTCAGACCATGACGCCTTCAGAAAAGTTGGCGATATTTCATCCCATGGGGTGAAAAGACATGATGCTAACAAGACAAGTCTTAGTCTTGTATGAAGTTGAGGGTAGAGCTTAGCCCGAGAGGAGAAAATAGTGCAAAAGAGACAGTGTTTAGCCTCGTGCGAGATTCGGGAAATGGCTTAGTCCCATGCGAAGGGAAGACAATGCTTAGCCTTATGTAGGATTCGGGATAAGGCTTAGTCCCATGCAAGGTTTGGGACAGGGCTTAGTACCGTGTAAGGAGAAGGCAGTGCTTAGCCTTATGCAAAGTGGAGATAGAGCTTAGTCTCATGCAAGGTTCAAGGCAGGCTTAGTCCCGTGCAAAGGGAAGGCAATGCTTAGCCTTATGCAAATATGGAGGCATGGCTTAACCTCATGCAGGGTTTGGGACAATGCTTAGTCCCATGCAATGAGAAGGCAATGCGTAGCCTTATGCAAATAAGAGGCAGGGTTTGGGACAATGCTTAGTCCCATGTAATGAGAAGGCAATGCTTGGCCTTATGCAAATAGGGAGGTAGGGCTTAGCCTCATGTAGGGTTTGGGACAATGATTAGTCCCATGCAATGAGAAGGCAATGCTTAGCCTTATGCAAATAGGAGGCATGGTTTAGCCTCATGCGGGGGTTTGGGACAATGCTTAGCCTTATGCAAATAGGAGGAAGGGCTTAGCCTCATGCAGGGTTTGGGGCTATGCTTAGCATTATGCAAATATGGAAGTAGGTCTTAGCCTCATGCAAAGTTAGAGACAGGTCTTAGTCCCATGCAAATAGAAGGCAGTGCTTAGCCTTATGCAGAATTGAGACAGAGCTTAGTCTCGTGCAATGAATAGATAATAGGTGATAGCAGAGTATTTCTTAGTTGGAGATGATTTTGGTAGCTTTTTTGTTATGAAGACCATGGTTCCAAGGTGTGCATATTCCCTTTTCCTGCATTCAAAGAAAAATCGTGAGTTTTGCAAGGGAGGTCGGTTCGTGCCTTCATCTACTTGCTTGATTTTCTCTGTTGTGTATGATGATCATGTTCAAATTATTGGGGTAGAATTTTCTAAAGAAGATTTTGTATGCACAATTTTTAGAGTATAGTAAAATATGGTTTAGAAATTGGTTAGATGAACCGGTGATTGTGACACGATTAGAGACATCGCGACTTCTTCTATCGTAGAATTTTTAGGGTCCTCGTCAAAATTCTGACCTAGTTAACTAGATAACATTTCTGACTGCTCCATACGCTGCGGTTGGCTGAACCTGCTTCGGAATTTTAAGGGTCCTCCTCAAAATTCAGCCTCAGTTTTTGACTGTGGGGAAAATGGAAATTGTATTGAGTTGTGACCGAACCCACAGGGCTGCCTATGTATCCGCTCTTAAACTGGAATCAGGTCGAGCATAGTTCAATTTACATCATGTAGAAAAGCATAAAATAATTTACACATAATATCTTTTGACTACGTCTGAGTTGATTGGTTTTGGATAACTTTCCCCGTCCATATCTGCGAGTATGAGTGCTCCTCATGTCAGTACTTTGTGAATCATGTAAGGACCTTGCTAGTTAGGAGAGAATTTCCCTTTGAGTTTGATGTTTTAAACTTCAATACCACACAAGAGGGGGGGGGGGGTGATTTGTGTGGTGTCCAATTTTTCGAGTGCTGTTTTTATAGAAGAACCCGGTTCTTCTTGGTGTTCCAACTTCTACTGGTGCGGAATAATAAATGCAGTAAAGTAAAAACACAGAGATGGAACTGGTTCTTCTAGCTGGTCAGTAGCCTTTGTATTGCACAAGGATTCTGCTTGCAAAATATCTCTGGGAATTTTGCTTTCAGTTCTTGATTCACTTCATTATTTGTGCGTAACCTCCTCAGCAGGAATGCTTCAACATTTTATAGAGTCACTCGTTGAGATATGTTGTTCAATTCTAATGCAACTCTTCCTTGGTGGAAGAGTTCATGTTCATCTCAACTTCCTCGATTATTTCTTTCCTCACTGCACTCGAACTCTAACCTCTTATCAATTTGCAACCTTTTCGCTTTAGGAGACAAGATCATAGTTTCAAGATAATTCTCATCTCATATGTTTATCTCCTGTGCAAGGACTCTTCGCATGCCAATGGGTCTATTTCACAATGATAGCCTGATGGACCTGGTTCAACTGGGTAAACAGTTGTCAATCTTCAAAACCATGCAGTGACTTGGGTCAACAAATTCCCCCTTTTTGATGATGACAAACCATGTGCTTAACCCTGTACAATCTTCAAACACTTTGTATCGTTTTAAGCATTTATCATAGAGAGACTAGGTTCATTAGGTTATAAATATCACTTTGAAAATTTTGAAAAGCACATATCTTCCCCCTTTTGGCATCATCGAAAAAGTTGCAAAATGATAAACTTACCAGAGTTATTAATAATTAGTCATGTCCATTTGAGGCAACTGCAGGTGCAAAACATGATTAATCATCAAAAGAAACCAATAAATGTAAGATATGTAAGAAATTGAGACAAGTCAATAACAAAACAACAACAAAATTCATTGAGTAGTCAGTAATCAAACACCATACATCTAAAGAACCAAAATATTCATAACCATGAGAAAAAAAATAACAAAAATAACAAGAACAGAAAAAATCCCGAACTGGGCATTGAGATGGGTTTTTGGTGGAACTGGACTCCTAAGGTTGGGAAGGGGCAGATGAGGTTGGGTTCTTGGCTTGAAGGAGAGAAAGAATTTGTTGAAGAACACCTACATTTTTCTCCTTCTCCTTGGCTAGATCAACTCTGAGAGTATTCCGCTCAGCATCCACCTCAAGAAGGCGAGATTTCAATTTAAGGATCTCCGCAACCTTTATCTCCCCTTCCTGTACCAATGACCTGACTTTGCTGTTGACTGGCTGTTGCCTAGATGAACCAGGTTCATCCTCATCAAATTCTTGTTATTACTTCCATATTCATTGTATTATGAAATTGTTTCTACTTGGAAGTTGATTGCTTGTTGAAAATCCTTGTTGAGGAACTTGTGATGAAATTGTTCAATTGAGGACCCAATTGTAAGTGATATACTTGAAACGATTGGTTATAGCTGAGACCCTTGCTGGGCAATTCTTATGCTTATTGATTGATATTTTCCCCTTGCCGGGTGATTACGATGTGTATTTCCACTATGCTATTTTCCTTGCCATTGATACATGTCATTTTTTTGGTGAGGAAGAGTGTAAAGCACGAAGGGTGATGCCGTGCCATGATTTACATTGATTACATCATAAAATGCATAGTGAGGAAGAGAGTAAAAACACGAAGTTTGATGCCGTGCCATAATTCACATTGATTAAATGCACGAAGGGTAATGTCGTGCCATGATTCACATTGATTACTTCATATATTGCATAGTGAGAAAGAGAGTAAAAGCACGAAGGGTGATGTCGTGCCATTATTTATCTTCCTGGCATTTATACTTGTTTCATTAGCATTTTTGTTAACTTGCCATTTTTGTGTGCTCCTATATGCTTAGTTGACTGCCTTATCTCACTTGCTACCCCATTATTTTCTCCCGTATCCCATGCTTATCTATTTAATTTCTGACTGTACAGGTAAATTATCGTTGTCAAGTTTACCCTCGTCACTACTTCGGACGAGGCTCGGCACTTACTCAGTACATGGGGTCGGTTGTACTGATGCTACACCTGCACTTCTTTATGTTGTGCAGATCCTGCAGCCGGACATAGTGGACACCGTTAGAGGAGGCATCCTTCAGTTTACATCGGAGATTTTAAGGTAGACCCGCAGACGTTCGTGGGCCTTGGCGTCTCCTCTATCCTTACCTTTCCATTTGTCTTGTTTTCTCTTAGTTCTGAGGCAGATTATGTATTATTTCTTCAGACCTTGTATTTAGAAATCTATTAGACAGTTCGTGAGTTTGTTATTCCAGGTTTTGGGATTGTGGCGACGTATCGTATTTTGTTAATGTCACTTAGATATAAAACTTATCTACTTTTGTTGTTAAAATATTGTAAATTGTTCCTAAATACTTCTATTAAATTCCGCATTATTATGTTAGTGTAGTTTACACGTTGGCTTGTCTAGCGGGTTCAACGTTAGACGCAGTCACGGCCTAAAGGTGGGATTGCGGGTCGTGACAAGTTGGTATCAGAGCTCTAGGTTTCTTAGGTCTCACAACTCATGGACAACCTTGGTAGAGTCTGAGGGATCGGCACGGAGACGACTGTATTTATCCCCCAGAGGCTGCAAAGTTAGGAATAACTCCACATTTCTTCATCTCTGTCGTGTGTTATTATTCTAAATACTAATTGAGTTTCTGTCATACTCTCTCGCAGATGGTGAGAACACGTGCGTCCCCAGAATCAGATCAGCAGCCCGATACTCCTGCTACAGCTCCTACGAGGGGCCGAGGTCGAGGTCAGGGCCGTAGAGGTCGAGGCCGGGGCCGAGCTCAGCCCAGAGTAGTAGCCCCAGTGGAGGATCCTCAGGTCGAGTTTGACGAGGAGGTTCCGGCTCCAGTAGTTCCAGTGGCACCAGCTCAGGTCCCGGAGGGGTTCATTGCCACCCCAGTGCTTCAGGACGCTCTTGTCCGCCTAGTAGGACTCTTGGAGAGTGTGGCTCAGGCCGGTCTTCTTCCTACTGCACCAGCCGCCTCTCCGGCTGGGAGAGGTACCCATACTCCTGCTACTCACACGCCAGAACAGGTAGATCCTCAGTTCCAGACCCCGGCACCTCAGCCAGCCAGAGTAGCTCCGTCATGTATTGCATCACCGGCAGTTGAGGGAGCAACCATGCCAGCAGATGCTCTGTGGAGATTGGATAGGTTCACCAAGTTGTTTACTGCTACATTTACTGGTGCACCATTAGAGGACCCCCAGGATTATTTGTATAGCTGTCATGAGGTTCTTCGGAACATGGGCGTAGTGGAGTCCAATGGAGTTGACTTTGCTAATTTTCGGTTATCTGGCGCAGCCAAGACTTGATGGAGGGACTATTGTTTGACCAGGCCAGCTGGGTCTGCATATTTGACTTGGACTCAGTTCGCAAGGGTATTCTTGGGGAAGTTCCTTCCCATTACTCAGAGAGAGGATCTTTGGAGGCAGTTTGAGCGCCTCCGGTAAGGATCCATGACTGTCACTCAGTACGAGACCAGGTTCATCACTCTAGCCAGGCATGCATTGATGATACTTCCTACTGATCGGGAGAGAGTTAGGAGGTTTATTGAGGGTTTAGCTCAGCCCATCAGACTTCAGATGGCTAGGGAGTCGAGTATTGAGATTTCATTCCAGGATGCAGCCGATGTGGCCAGGAGGATCGAGATGATTATGTCACAGGGTAGTAGTCAGGGGGTCGACAAGAGGCCCCATCATTTTGGTAGATTCAGTGGAGCCTTATCTAGAGGTAGGGATTCTTCCGGCAGAGGTCATCCTCCCCGACCATTTCAGTCAGCACTTCATGTATCTCACCGTGCACCGCCAGCTCCTATTAGTGCACCACCAGCACCTATCAGTGCACAGCCGCTCAAGAGTTTCCAGGGTGGTTATCAGGGTCATCAGGGTCAGTTTCCGAGTCATCAACCACAATAGCAGAGATCTTGTTATACTTGTGGAGATTCGGGACACATTGCCAGGTATTTACCTCAAGCTTCTAGTGGACCCCAGTATCAGGGTTCCCGTGCCTTGGTTTCCGCAGCAGGTGCACCCTTACCCCCTCAGCAAACTAGGGGTGGTGGTCGTGGTGCCAGAGGTGGAGGTCAGGCTCATAGATGTGGAGCACAGTCAACGAGGGGTAGATGTCAGGTTACAACAGGTAGACCTAGAGATGTTCAGGTTGGAGGGGCTCCGCCCCGATGTTATGCTATTCCTGCCAGGCCTGAGGCTGAGGCCTCTGATGCTGTTATCACATGTATCGTCTCAGTTTGCAGCCGAGATGCTTCGGTGTATTAGATCCGGGTTCTACTTTCTCCTATGTGTCTTCATATTTTGCCCTCTATTTGAGCATGCCTCGTGATTCTTTGAGTACTTCTGTGTATGTGTCTACCCTGGTGGGCGATTTTGTTGTAGTAGATCGAGTCTATCATTCTTGCTTGGTTGTTATTGGTGTTTTGGAGACTCGAGTAGATTTATTGCTCCTTAATATGGTAGACTTTGATGTTATATTGGGTGTGGACTGGCTATCTCCCTATCATGCTATTCTGGACTGTCATGCCAAGACTGTGACCTTAGCCTTGCCAGGGGTACCTCGCTTAGAGTAGAGAGGGACTCCTAGTCATTCTTCGGGTAGAGTCATTTCTTATATGAAGGCTCGGTGCATGGTCGAGAAGGGTTGTTTGGCCTATTTGGCCTATGTTCGTGACTCTGGTGCCGAGGTTCCTTCTATGGAGTCAGTGCCTATGGTTCGTGAGTTTCCAAAGGTATTCCCTGCTGATTTGGCAGGTATGCCACCCGACAGGGATATTGACTTTTGTATTGAGGTAGCTGAGGGCACTCAGCCCATTTCTACACCCCCGTATCGTATGGCTCCGCCAGAGTTGAAGGAATTGAAGGGATAGTTGCAGGATTTGTTGGATAAAGGCTTCATTAGGCCTAGTGTTTCTCCTTGGGGTGCTCCAGTGTTGTTCGTGAAGAAGAAAGATGGCTCAATAAGGATGTGCATTGACTACCTGCAGTTGAATAAGGTTACTATAAAGAATAAGTATCCTTTGCATAGGATTGATTACTTATTTGATCAGCTTCAGGGTGCTACAGTATTTTCCAAAATAGACTTGAGGTCTGGTTATCATCAGCTGAGGATTAGGGCGTCTGATGTCCCTAAGACAGCCTTTCGCACTCGTTACAGGCATTATGAGTTCTTTGTGATGTTATTTGGGTTGACAAATGCCCCCGCTGCTTTCATGGAGTTGATGAACCGAGTGTTCAGGCCTTATTTGAACTCATTTGTGATTGTGTTTATTGATGATATTCTGATTTACTCCCGTAGAAGAGAGGAGCATGAGCAGCACCTTAAAGTGGTTCTTCAGACTCTGAGGGATAGGCAGTTGTACGCCAAATTTTCCAAGTGTGAATTCTGGTTGAGTTCAGTAGCATTCTTGGGCCAGATTTTGTTAGTAGAGGGTATTCAGGTGGATCCCAAGAAGATTTCAGCAGTCAGAGATTGGGCTAGGCCCACTTCAGCTAAAGAGATTCGGAGTGTCTTGGGCTTAGCAGGTTATTATCGCCGATTTGTGGAGGGCTTTTCATCTATCGCAGCCCCGATGACCAAGTTGACGCAGAAGGGTGTTCAGTTCAGATGGTCTGATGAGTGTGAGGCGAGCTTTCAGAAGCTCAAAACAACATTCACCACAACACCAGTGTTAGTATTGCCCAAATATTCAGGACCGTATACTATGTATTGTTATGCTTTGCGGGTCGGGCTTGGTGCAATGTTGATGCAAGATGGCAAGGTTATAGCCTCTGCTTCTCGTCAGTTGAAAGTCCATGAGAAGAGTTATCCAGTTCATGAGTTGGAGTTAGCAGCCATTGTTCATGCCTTGAAGATCTGGAGGCACTATTTGTATGGAGTACCGTGTGAGGTATTCACTGATCATAAGAGTTTGCAGTACTTGTTCAAGCAAAATGAGTTGAACATGAGGCAGAGGAGGTGGTTAGAATTGCTCTATCATCCTGGGAAGGAAAATGTGGTGGACGATGCTTTGATCCGGAAGTCAATTAGCATGGGTAGTCTTGCCTATTTATCAGTCGGAGAGCGACCGTTTGCTTTGGATGTTCAGGCCATAGCCAACCGATTCATGAGATTGGAGATTTCTGAGACTGGAAGTGTTTTGGCCCATACCGTAGCTCGTTCTTCATTGTATGATCGTATTCGGGCCAGACAGTGTGATGATCGTCATCTATGTGTTCTTAGAGATACAGTTCAGCATGGACGTGCCAAGCAGGTCACAGTTAATGCTGAGGGAGTTTTGAGGATGCATGTCCGTATTTGTGTACCCGATGTTGATGGAATTCGTGAGTTGATACTTGATGTTTTAGACTTCAATACTCCACAATATTATAGTTAATCGTGCGGTACCCAATTTTCGAGTGCTGTCTAATAAGAAGAACCTGGTTCTTCTTAGTATACTACTTACTATTGTTTGCGGAATAATAAAGCAGTAATAGTAAAGACACAGGGATTTTTATGTGGAAAACACCTGGCTCAAAAGGTGAAAAACCCATGACCTACTCCTCAGTAGGATTTGCTCAAACACTTCACTAAAAACACTGAGCCAAACGGACTTACAAAATAAACTCTTTTGTAATCCTAGGACTAACTCTAATCCTCTTTGTATCAACTAGCCTCTAGCTAATTTCTACAGAACTCAAGCTAACTCTAACTTGAAAAATTTGTACCTATTACAATTTGCTTCTAAGAAAGCTGTAAGATACAATGTTAAAATCCCCACTACACTTCAACTAGACTTAATACTCAGTCGATGGAACTGTTTCTTCTAGTTGACTTGTAGCTTCTGCACAGTACTTCTGCTTGCAAATATTTTGGGTATACTTGCTTTCAGAACTTGATACGATTTAATCTTTGTGCATGTGTATATTTCAGCAGTTAACTCTTGGGTATTTATAGAGTCCGTCTGTTGAGTACATGATTCAATTCTGATCCAACTCTACATAGGTAAACGAGTTGGATTGGAACTCAACTTCCTTCCTCTATTTCTGTCCTAGCTGAAATCAACTTCAATCATCTTCATCAGTTTGCAATATTTTCGTATTAGAAGACATCCCTTCAGTTATTTCATAGTCACCAATCACTGTTCTGTCCTTGCTTTGCACGATTCCTTTGCCAACTGCTTCGATGAAATAATTCTGCTCAGATGGACCTGGTTCAACGTGTCACCCTTTTGTCAATCTTCAAACCCCATTCTCTTCGATGAAATAATTCTTCTCAGATGGACCTGGTTCAATGTGTCACCCTTTTGTCAATCTTCAAAACCCATTATGTACATGGGCCAACAAATTCCCCCTTTTTGATGATGACAAACTTTGTGCTTTTTTATCATGTATACACTGTTAACACTTTGTCTATTTTGAGCATTAATCATCAAGAACCAGGTTCATTAGGTTATAAACATCACTTTAAAAGTCTGAAAAAAAATACTTAGCCTTAGCAGCACACATCTTCCCCCTTTTGGCATCATCGAAAAGTTGCAAAATGATACTTACCAGTTATTAATTCTTTACTCATGGCCAATTCATATGCAATTGCAACTGCACATATGATTAATTATCACAAGAAACCAATAATGAAAACTAAAATCATAAATAGATACATTTAACAAAGACTAAGCTTTCATTGATGATTTAGCAATTATCAGCACCAAAACAGTAAAAAACGAGCAAGCCAAAATGAGCAAAACAAGAAAAAAAACTGGAACTAAGACTTCAAAAACTAGAAACTGTCCCGAATCTGGGCACTTGAGTGGTTAAGGCGGGTAGGTATGGAAGATCCTATGGCTGGGGAGGTGCATGTGAGGTTGGGTTCTTTGATTGGAGTAGAGACAACATCTAGTGCAAAACACCCTCGTTTTTCTCTTTCTCCTTGGCTAATTCAGCTCTAAGAGCATCTCGCTCAGCTTCCACCTCATTCAGACGAGTCTTCAAATGAAGGATCTCCACATCCTTAAGCTCGCCAGCTTGCACCAATGAACGAACCTTGCTGTTGATAGGCTGCTTCTAAGATGAACCAGGTTCATCTGCCAGAGCATTTACAAGAAAATCACAGGTCAGCAAGGTGTTCCTCCCAATATAATCCTTTGTAGTGGGCATTTCAGCATTCCTCGAGGGGACTCCAAAGTGAGTCATTATTGCAGTGAGAATATATCCATAGGGGATGGCATGGGCCTTGGGTCCATTGACGACTTTGTCCAGAAGCTGGATGATAAATGAAGGCCAATTGATCTGAGTTCCTAGATACAGACATTCCATCAACGTTATGTCCATGTAGTTTGCAATATGCCTGCAATCTTGTCTGGGCTGCAACAACTTGATCACAAGTTCAAAGTACAACTTTTGCTGAGGCTTCATTTCACTTTTGAACACAACCCTGGGCTCAGGTTCTTATTTGTTATCACAAAAGAACCTAGTGATGTCCAGTGCTGAGGACATCCCATCCAAACAGGGCCACCTTTGCCTTGTGTAATCATCAAAGCCCTCAGACGGAATTTCAAGGATCACCCCTAGTTCTGCAGCATCGAAGGATATTTCAATTCCCTTCACCAGAGATGTCACCCTGCCTCCTATCACAGTTGCATTGCCCATGAACTCTATTATTTCTTTTCTCACCAGCCTTCCCTCCATTCGAAGGAACATGTCCCTCCACCTTTGCACTTCCAGCGTTGTCAACAGTAACCTCATGCCTGGCTCCTCCAGGTCTTTCAACAGCTTCCCCTTCAGAATGTGTCTTTTGCCAAACATGGAAATCCTGTCAATCAGTTCTCCTACTTCCTTTTCTTCTCCTTCTTCACCACTCCATTCTAGATCATCTTCTTCCACCATAAATTTTACTTTTTTCTTTTTCTTTTTCTCAGACTTAGACCTCGTCCTTTTTTATGTGCTTCCAGTAGGGGCAGACATAAAAACTGACTTCTTTGCAGAAGTCTTGGCATTTTCGGGCTTGGTTGCCACTATCACCACTGGAGCAGCCTCCTCAGTTGGTTGGACAAGGTCCAACATTTCTTCCTCAGCAATAGCCTCAACAGGCTCTCCCATCTTTGCTTTCCCTTTCTCAATTCTTTTCCTCTTACTCTCCTGCATTGCCTTTTCTAGCTTCTCCTCCTCCTCTTTAACAATGTTTCTTGTAACCCTTCCTCTTGAAACAGGTTCACCTCCAGACTCTGCCTTCTTCTTCTTCTTTGAGGAACCTGAGGCTTTAGGTAGTGAGGACCTTGGAGTCCTTCTCTTCTTGGGGTTGTAAGAATCCCCCAGTTTCTTTAGCCTCTCAGCCAAAGGTTCATCATCAGACGCATGAAAATCCTCTACCTCCTGCAACAACTTCTCTAAACCCTTAACAACCTCTTCAACTGGGCTTGTTCCCCCTGTCACCAATACCTCCTCCTCAAGATGATCACGAATGGGGCCACAGATAGCAAGTGGGGCACCATCCTTCCCTATTCCCCTCACACCTTTTCCCTCACTCTCAAGAACTGGGTTCTTCCCGGTTTTCCTTTCCCTACTGGGGACTTCCACATCCACCCCTGATCCCCCCAGCACAAACCTATTGTCTGAATTCAATTTAGAAGTAACCTCATCATTACCTTTTCCAGAACTAGACGAACTAGGTGCATCGTAATGTGCTGATTTAAAGGACTCACTGGATGAATCATCTTGTGGTGGTGCCTCAGCCTGTAACAATTATTTCAAGATTCTTGATCTCGAACCAGATGCAACCGATTTCCGTGCAAGAACCTTGACACGACAGCCTCTTTGGGCTGGGGTTGGTGTTGGTGTTGGTGTGGGTTTAGGTTTTGGTCTGGGTTTAGGTTTTTGTGTGGGTTTGGGTTTTGGTGTGGGTTTGGAGACTTCATGTTGCTCAGGACTTCCTGGGTTTTCTGAAGATTCAAAACTGTACACATGAGGGGAATCAAACTCATATCCTCCCTCGTCGTAATCACGATTCTGGGAATCAGAAGAAGCAGACGACATTGTTGATTTTGGGTTTAGAGAGGAATATGAAGAGGATAAGCAGAAGTTATTTTGAATTGAAATAAGTTGAACACGGTTCTACTTTGTTTTATTCAAGAAAGGTGATGATGGCTTATTTATAATGTGTGGCTAGGGAGATAACAACGAAAGAGTGTTAATGCATGTAGAAGACTAATCGATTACAAAGTGTCAGTGATTAGACTTGATTAGACATTTAGTTTCCCCCTAAAAGCATGCTTATTTAATGTGACTGGTTTCTTGAAACTGGTTCATTTTTTGGTAAGTGCGGGAATTTGAACTGAACTATAATTGGATAGAGTCCTGCTCATATATGACTGTACTTGAATTAATACATGTAATGGAGATGAGAACGTACCTTGTCATTCATGTAACCCAGCATGGATGAACCAGGTTCAACCAAAAAATATTTTGCCTCAATTCACAAAAATAGATAAACATCATTAGCAACTAGGGAATCATATTAATACATGACAAATGAGTATGGCAATAAAGTCACAATGCTGAGCAATGATTAATCTGATTAATTACCTAATTTTAAAATTTCCTAGAAAAAAATATTTTTTTTTTTCATTTGTTTTTCAATTTTTCTAATTTTTGTTTTCATTTTGTTCTTCAATCAGGTGATCTTAATCATCCCTAATTCAAGCATGTTTCTTTCATAATGCTCTCTACTCGATGCCTTGGTGAATATATCAGCAATTTGATGATCAGTAGCACAGAATTCAATGGAGATCATTCCTTTTTCATAGTTATCCCTCAAGAAATGATGCCTAACATCTATGTGCTTAGTTCTCTTGTGATGAACCGGGTTCTTAGTCATACTAATTGCACTAGTGTTATCACAGAAAATAGGAATGCATCCCACACCTATACCAAAGTTCAGGAGTTGTTGCTTGATCCATAGCAACTGAGCACATCAAGAGGCTGCAACTATATATTCAGCCTCAGCAGTAGACATGGCTATTGAGTTTTGTTTCTTGGTGGCCCAAGAGACAAGGAAGGAGCCCAAAAAGTGAGCCATGCCTGAAGTACTTTTCATGTTAACCAATAAACCTGCATAATCAGCATCAGCATATCCTACAAGGTCAAAATTACTACCTTTAGGATACCAAAGGCACAAGTCAGTGGTGACTTTCAAATATCTCAAAATTCTTTTTACTGCAGTGAGGTGGGACTCCTTTGGATTGGCTTGAAACCTTGCACATAGTCCCACACTGAACACAATATCAGGTCTACTTGCAGTAAGATAGAGTAGAGACCCAATCATTCCTCTGTATGTCTTCTGATCAACAGATGAACCAGGTTCATCCACATCCAATTTTGTAGTTGTGGGTATTGAGGTATCTATCTCCTTTGAATCTTCCATCTTGAACTTCTTGAGGATTTCTTTCACACACTTCTGTTGATGAATCATTGTTCCATGTGGAGTTTGTTTGATTTGCAAACCTAAGAAGAAGGTCAGTTCACCCATCATACTCATTTCAAACTCACTCCCCATTAATGTAGCAAATTCCTTGCTGAGTTTTTCAGTTGTAGCCCCAAATATGATATCATCAACATATTATTGCACAATCAGAAGATCCTTTCCTTCTTCCTTAGGAACAAAGTACTGTCAATTGTGCCTCGTTTGTACCCATGTTCCAGCAGGAATTTTGACAATCTCTCGTACCATGCTCTAGGTGCTTACTTGAGACCATAAAGAGCCTTGTCAAGTTTGTATACATGATCAGGTGATTCTTTGCTCTCAAAACCAGGGGGCTATTTCACAAATAACTCTTCCTTCAAATAACCATTTAGAAAGGCACTCTTGACATCAATCTGATGAAAAGTGAATTCCATGTGTGCAACAAAAGCTATAAGAAGTCTGATTGCCTCCAATCTATCCACAAGAACAAAGGTCTCATCATAGTCAATTCCCTCTTCTTGGTTGTATCCTTGAACAACCAGTCTTGCCTTATTTCTTGTAATAGTTCCATCCTCATCAAGTTTGTTCCTAAAGACCCACTTGGTGCCAATTATTGATCTGTCTTTTGGCCTGGGTACCAAATGCCATACTTGAATCCTCTCAAATTGATTCAGCTCCTCTTGCATGGTAGTTACCCAATCAGCATCTTTCAGGGCTTCAGTAATATTCTTTGGTTCGATCAAGGATAAGAATGCATCAAACGCACACATATTTTTCAAGGAAGATCTAGTTTTGATTCCAGATCTCAAGTCTATTATAATGTTCTCAAGAGGGTGAGAACTTTGATATCTGTGTGGTTTGAGTCCTAGTTGTTCACTTCTGGATTGTTCCATGTTGTCTTGTAGTTGTGGAACATGATCAGAACCAGTATTTTCATGAGGAATTCCCCCTGTCGAGTTGTGTGGGGTCGTTGAACATGGTCCATCACCTATTCCATCAGCCATAGGTGCTTCAATGTTGTCATTGCTCCTCACCAGTCCAAGCTCCTCATCTTCTGGTTCCTGTCTCTCAGATAAAGTGTTAGTTTCATCAAAGACAACATGTACACATTCTTCTATACACATAGTTCTTTTATTGTATACTTTGTAAGTTTTGATGTGTGTTGAATATCCCAAGAACACTCCCTCATCACTTCTGGGATCAAATTTTCCTAATGAATCTTTACCATTATTATGCACGTAACACTTGCATCCAAAAGCCCTAAGATGGGATATGTTGGGCTTTCTCCCTTTAAGTAATTCATAGGGAGTTTTCTCTACCAGAGGTCTGGTCATGCATCTATTGATAATGTAACATGCAGTGTTAATTGCTTCAGCCCAGAAGCTGTGAGGTAGTTTGCTTGATAGGAGCATGGTTCTTGCCATGTCTTCAAGAGTTCTGTTTTTCCTTTCAACAACCCCATTTTGTTGTGGGGTTCTAGGAGCAGAAAAATTGTGATTGATACCATGTTCATCACAGAACTCAGTAAACTTGGCATTCTCAAACTCAGTAACATGGTCGGATCTTATGGATGCTAGTTGATGACTTAACTGATTTTGAATTTTCTTGACAAATGAGGAGAAAATATCAAATGCTTCATCCTTAGATGCCAAGAATAAGGTCCAAGTGAACCTTGAATAATCATCTACTAGCACCATAACATATCTCTTCCCACCTCTGCTCAGAGTTCTCATAGGACCACATAGATCCATATGAACCAATTCCAACGACCTGGTGGTACTGACCATTTTCTTACTTTTGAAAGAAGACCTTACCTGCTTCCCCCTTGCACATGCCTCACAAACCTTGTCTTCTTTGAAATTAATGTTAGGAAGCCCTCCACTAAGTCCTTAGAGACCAGCTTGTTGAGTTGAGTCAGACTTGCATGACCAAGTCTTTTGTGCCATAGGAGGGGATCACTGTCCAACACACTGAGGCAAGTGAGTTCAATGTCAGACAGTGTGGACAAGTCAATGACATAGACATTGTTTATCCTTTTTCCCTGAAAAATAATCTTGTCAGTAAGCAGGTTGATCATAAAATATTTTGTGGAGGTAAAAGCGACAAGGTTACCTCTGTCACACAGTTGTGACACACTGATTAGGCTATATTTCAAGCCATCTATCAGATACACATGTTCAATTGAACACGTGTCATCTTTACCTACCTTGTCGACCCCTATTATTTCACCTTTCTTTCCATTTCCAAAGGAGACATTTCCTCCTTTGAGGTTTTCAAGTGAAAGGAATTGTTCCTTGTTCCCTGTCATATGCTTAGAGCAGCCACTGTCCAAGAACCACATTTGGCTGCTTCCCTTCACTTGTACCTGTGGTTCTTCATAAGTCTCCTCATCAGATTCTCCAATTGCCATGAGAGCCTGATCTCCTGTCTCACCGTCTTCTGATTCTTCATCTGAACTTTTCCCCCAAGCAGCAACCATAGCCTTTGTAGTGGTTTTCTTGGGTTGAACCAGTTCCTTCTTTCTGTTCTTTCTTTCATATCTCTCCTTCCTCCATTCTACTTCCCACTAAGGGCAGTTCTTCATGAGATGATCAGTTTTTCCACACTTGTAGCATCCCTCATTAGCTGTCCTTTCTGGAGCCTTTGCCTTGTTGAAGTTTCCTCCCCTAGAGATGCCTTTCTTTCTCATGAGAAAGTTTCTGAATTCTTTGGTGATCATGGCCTCTGCTCCCTCTGTGATCCTTAGTGCTAGACTTCTTTTCTTCTTTGGGGCATCCATTTTTATGGTTTGCCTTCTGAGTTCATAAGTAGTAAGATTACCAATCAACTCATCCAGTCTAAGGGTTGCCATGTTTTTGGATTCCTAAATAGCAGTTATCTTATTTTCCCAGGAGATAGGCATAACCCTTGTCAAAATTTTCTCAACCTTGTATTCTTCAAGAATGATTCTTCTAAGAGACTTCAGTTCATTGGTCAAGGTGGTGAACCTTGTATACATCTCCTGAATTGTTTCTCCTTCTTTCATAGTGAAGTTTTCATATTGAGAGTATAGCAATGTACCTCTAGACCTCTTCACTTGAGATGTTCCTTCATGGGCTACTTGTAGAGTATCCCAGATTTCCTTTGCAGTAGTGCAACTTTGGATTCTGCTGTATTCATCTGGACCTAGTCCACACACTAGCTACTTCTTAGCCTTGGCATTCTTCTACCATTTCTTCAGATCCTCAGCCGTGCAGTCAGCCCTGGTCTTTGGCACATCTACACCTTCATCAATTTTCTTCATTGTTGCAAGTGGTCCATCAGTGACTATGTCCCAGAGTTCATAGTCCTCTCCAATGCAGTGATCCTTCATTCTATTCTTCCACCAAGAATAGTACTGGCCATTGAAGAGTGGTGGCTCTGCAGTTGATTGACCTTCCCAGTTCCCAGGTGGTGCACTAATCTTGATCTTTTCCTAGGTGTTAGCCTCTCCAAGGATAACCTGCTCTGATACCAATTGATGTTTTAGACTTCAATACTCCACAATATTATAGTTAATTGTGCAGTACCCAATTTTCGAGTGTTGTCTAATAAGAAGAACCTGGTTCTTCTTAGTATACTACTTACTACTGTTTGCGGAATAATAAAGCAGTAATAGTAAAGACACATGGATTTTTACGTGGAAAACACCTAGCTCAAAAGGTGAAAAAACCACGACCTACTCCTCAGTAGGATTTGCTCAAACACTTCACTAAAAACACTGAGCCAAACAGACTTACAAAATAAACTCTTTTGTAATCCTAGGACTAACTCTAATCCTCTTTGTATCAACTAGCCTCTAGCTAATTTCTACAGAATTCAAGCTAACTCTAACTTGAATAATTTGTAACTATTACAATTTGCTTCTAAGAAAGCTGTAAGATACAATGTTAAAATCCCTACTACACTTCAACTAGACTCAATACTCAGACGATGTAACTATTTCTTCTAGTTTACTTGTAGCTTCTGCACAGTACTTCTGCTTGCAAATATTCTGGGTATACTTGCTTTCAGAACTTGATACGATTTAATCTTTGTGCATGTGTATATTTTAGAAGTTAACTCTTGGGTATTTATAGAGTCCGTCTGTTGAGTACATAATTCAATTCTGATCCAACTCTACCTGGGTAAACGAGTTTGATTGGAACTCAACTTCCTTCCTCTATTTCTGTCCTAGCTGAAATCAACTTCAATCATCTTTATCAGTTTGCAATCTGTTTCTATTAGAAGACATCCCTTTAGTTATTTGATAGTCACCAATCACTGATGTCTCCTTGATTTGCACGATTCCTTTGCCAACTGCTTCGATGAAATAATTATTCTGTACATGGGCCAACAATACTTCAAGAGGCCCATAGTTCCCGGTATCCCTTTCATCCGGGCGCCACAAAGATGTACCAGGACTTGCGGCAGCATTATTGGTGGTTTAGAATGAATAAGGATATTGTAGCTTATGTAGCTCGGTGCTTGAATTGTCAGCAGGTTAAGTGTGAGCACTAGAGACCTGGTGGTTTGATGCAGCAGATTGAGCTTCCCGAGTGGAAGTGGGAGCGTATCAAGATGGATTTTTTAGTTGGGCTTCCACGTACTCAGAGGATGGTTGACGCAGTATGGGTTGTCATGGATAGGCTGACCAAGTCAGCATATTGCATTCATGTGGCAGTTTCATATTCAGTAGAGAAGTTGGCAAACATCTACATAAGAGAGATTGTCAGATTGCATGATGTGCCCTTATCCATTATATCAGACAGAGGTACTCAGTTTACCTCTTATATCTGGAGAGTATTTCAGCGAGAGTTGGGCACACAGATTGAGTTGAGCACAACATTACATCCTCAGACGGACGGACAGTCCGAGCGTACTACTCAAATTTTAGAGGATATGTTGCGAGCTTGTGTCATTAACTTTGGTGGTTCATGGGACCAGTTCTTTCCTTTAGCAGATTTCGCCTACAACAACAGCTATCAGTCAAGCATTCAGATGGCTT
This sequence comes from Nicotiana undulata, assembly GCA_005239495.1. Classification (NCBI taxonomy): domain Eukaryota; kingdom Viridiplantae; phylum Streptophyta; class Magnoliopsida; order Solanales; family Solanaceae; genus Nicotiana; species Nicotiana undulata. The sequence goes on from ML278643.1 coordinate 24,804, forward strand.
CGTACGAGGCGTTGTATGGTAGGCAATGTCGGTCTCCAGTCAGATGGTTTGAGCCGGGAGAGGCTAAATTTTTGGGTTTTGAGTTAGTCCAGGATGCCTTGGACAAGGTGAAGATCATTCAGGATAGACTTCGTACAGCTCAGTCCAGGCAAAAGAGTTATGCGGACCGCAGAGTTCGAGATTTGGCTTTAATGATATGAGACCAGGTGTTTCTTCGAGTGTCGCCTATGAAGGGCGGGATGAGGTTCGGAAAGAAGGGCAAGTTGAGCCATAGGTACATTGGTCCATTTGAGATTTTGGTCAAGGTAGGAGAGGTGGCCTACAGACTTGCCTTGCCACCGCATTTATCAGCCGTGCATCCAGTGTTTTATGTATCTATGCTCCGAAGATACATTGCAGATCCTTCTCATGTTCTTGACTTTAGCGGTGTCCAGTTGGACCAAAATTTGACTTATGAGGAGGAGCCGATATCCATATTAGCTAGGCAGGTTCGTCAGTTGAGATCGAAGATTTATCCTTCGGTCCGTGTTCAGTGGAGAGGTCAGCGTGCCGAGGCAGCTACTTGGGAGTCCGAGTCCGATATGAGGAGTCGTTATCCCCATATTTTCTCAGACTCAGGTACCTTTCTATGTCCGTTCGAGGACGAACGTTTGTTTTAGAGGTGGAGATTGTGATGACCCAAAAGGTCATCCTGTGTGAAATTAAATAAAACTATGTTCTGAGGCCCCAAAAACCTCCGTTAATCTCACCTCGATATGCGTGCATATCCCGGGCATGTAGCCGGGAAGCTTTTATGTGAAAACTTGATGAACAATGGAATTTCTAATGATTAATTGATTAAAGTTGACTTTGATCAACATTTTTGGTAAACGAATCTGGACCCGTGATTTGATGGTCCCAGAGGATCCGTAGAAAAATATTGGACTTGGGCGTATGCCCGGAATCGAATTCCGAGGTCCCAAGCCCGAGAAATGAATTTTTAAAGAAAATTATTTTCTAAAAATATAAAGGTTTTTGAAAGTGAGTATTAATGTGGAAAACCGTGTTACCGGGCCCGTATTATGGTTCCGGAGCCCGGAACAAGTTTAATATAGGTTATGTGAGTTATTTGTGAAATTTGGTGTAAAACAGACTTGAAATGACGTGTTTCAGGTAAAAATCGGAATAATTATGCCTTATGAAGTTTTAAGAAAATTCTATGCGTTTCGAGGTTTAATTTATTGATTTTTATGATATTTTGGTGATTTGAATGCTTGAATAAGTCCGTGGGATATTTTGGGAGTCGTGTGTGTATTTGGTTTTGAGACCCGAGGGCTCGGGTGAGGTCCGGGTAGCTAACGGAGTGCAAAACGGTAGAAAATCTGGTGTAAAGGGTGCTGTATCTGGTGTCAGGGAAATTACTCTATGCGATCGCATAAGTAAGGTCGCGATCGCATAGAGGAGTGAATAGGAGAGAGTATTGTGACCCTATGTGATCGCATATATACTTCCGCGATCGCATATGGTGTAGGTGATCTGGGTGGGGGCCGGGTAATTACCCTCTGCGATCGCATATTGCCTTCCGCGATCGCAGAGCTCAAGCCAGTATACTTCTGCGATCGCATATTTGCCTTCCGCGATTGCAGAGCTCAATGCCAGTAGACTTCTGCGATCACAACCATCATCCTGCGATCGCATAGACCAAGACCCAGACCCCTATGCGATCGCAACCCCTTCTCCGCGATCGCATAGGGCATTTTCGCCCAGTTATTTTTAAGCCCCAAAAACAGAATACTTACACGAGATTTTTCTTATTTCACCAACTTCTTCTTCTCCAAGACCCCATAGGTGATTCCTAAGCTAGTCCTACTCCATAACCACTTGTGTAAGTGTTCATAACTCCTATTTCTCTCATTTTTCATCATTAAACACTAGAATCTAGGCCTAGAATCATGAGAACAAAGTAGAAATTAGGGGTTTTGGGTAGAGTTAGGGCTTATGGGATTTTTGGGTAATTCAACCTCAATTTGGCGTCGGATTTCAAAACAAATCGTATATTTGAACTCGTGGGGGTATGGGTAGTCAGGTTTTGGTCCGAGCCTCGTGTTTGGACCGAGTGGGCCCGGGGTCGAATTTTGGTATTTTTGGAAGAATGCTAGAAAATTTATATTTAGGCTATGTAATTGTACTAATGAGTTATTATTGATATTATTAAGTTAATTATGTCTAGATATCGTTGTTTCGGAGTTGAATTCAAAAGGAAAGGCGGTGTTAGAAGCTTGAGTTGCTATTCTTGGACATAAGGTAAGTGTCTTGCCTAACTTTGGTGAGGGAATAGGTATTGTATGCTATTTGCTAAGTGTTTATCATGTTCAATGCATAGGTGAGGTGAAGAGTATCTATGCATTGCGTGTCAAGCATGCCCGTGAGTCTATTTTGATGAAAATCTTGTTATTACTTCCATATTCATTGTATTATGAAATTGTTTCTACTTGGAAGTTGATTGCTTGTTGAAACTCCTTGTTGAGGAACTTGTGATGAAATCGTTCGATTGAGGACCCAATTGTAAGTGATATACTTGAAAAGATTGGTTATAGCTGAGACCCTTGCCGGGCAATTGTTATGCTTATTGATTGATATTTTTCCCTTACCGAGTGATTACGATGTGTATTTCCACTATGCTATTTTCCTTTCCATTGATACTTGTCATTGTTTTGGTGAGGAAGAGTGTAAAGCACGAAGGGTGATGTCGTGCCATGATTTACATTGATTACATCATACAATGCATAGTGAGGAAGAGAGTAAAAGCAAGAAGGCTGATGCCGTGCCATAATTCACATTGATAAAATGCACGAAGGGTAATGCCGTGCCATAATTCATATTGATTAAAAGCACGAAGGGTAATGTCGTGCCATGATTTACATTGATTAAATGCACGAAGGGTAATGCCGTGCCATGATTCACATTGATTACTTCATATATTGCATAGTGAGAAAGAGAGTAAAAGCACGAAGGGTGATGCCGTGCCATTATTTATCTTCCTGGCATTTATACTTGTTTCATTAGCATTTTTGTTAACTTGCCATTTTTGTGTGCTCCTATATGCTTAGTTGACTGCCTTATCTCACTTGCTACCCCATTATTTGCTCCCGTATCCCATGTTTATCTGTTTTATTTCTGCTCTTTTCTATGTTATATCTTGTAGAACTGTACAGGTCAATTATCGTTGTCAAGTCTAGACTCGTCACTACTTCGACGGAGGTTAGGCTCGTCACTTACTCAGTACATGGGGTCGGTTGTACTGATGCTACACCTGCACTTCTTTATGTTGTGCAGATCCCGCAGCCGGACCTAATGGACACTGTTAGAGGAGGCATCCTTCAGTTTACATCGGAGTTTCAAGGTAGACCTGCAGACGTTTGTGGGCCTTAGCGTCTCCTCTATCCTTACCTTTCCATCTGTCTTGTTTTCTCTTAGTTCTGAGGCAGATTATGTATTATTTCTTCAGACCTTGTATTTAGAAATATATTAGACAGTTCGTGAGTTTGTGACTCCAGGTTTTGGTATTATGGCGACGTATCGTATTTTGTTAATGTCACTTAGATTTAAAACTTATCTACTTTTGTTGTTAAAATATTTTAAATTGTTCCTAAATACTTCTATTAAATTTCGCGTTATTATGTTAGTGTAGTTTACACGTTTGCTTGCCTACCGGGTTCAACGTTAGATGCAGTCACGGCCTGAAGGTGGGATTGCGGGTCGTGACAATATAGCATAGTGGTAGAAGAGGGAAAATATTCAGTTAAGTTAGTTAAGGTCAAATAATCAACAAAGGGGAATCGAAAGCAAGAACATCTAATTCAAACAGGAGGAGATGAAACTAGCAATCAGGAACTCGACCATAACAGTTACCACTTCATACGCCAGAAATATAGGAACCTAAAAATCCTAAAAGGCCAACCTATTTGCAAATAAGTTCGAGTACACACTTGTCACCTCGCGTACACGGGCTACAATCAACATAGAAGACTCAAATCCTAAGGGGTAATTCCCCCACACAAGGTTAGGCAAGATACTTACCTCAAAGACGACAACCTGGTACTCAAAAGTAGACTGCTTGGGCGGAAAGACCTCCGGACGGCTCGAAATAAACCAAAACAACTTCAAAACACACATAAATCGCATAAGGAACTATTCTGAATAATAAAGCTTCAATCATTACAAATTTATAAAAATCGACCCAAAAGTCGACCTCCGAGCCCGCACCTCGAAACCCGACAATTTTACAAAATCCGATTACCCATTCCGATACGAGTTCACCCATACTAAATTTATCCAATTCCGATATCATTTGGTCTTTCAAATCACAATTTTTCATTTTAGAAATTTTCTTTCAAAACCCACAATTCCCTTAACCCAAAACACAAATTAAATGATAAAAACGAACTAATTCGTGGAATATATTTAATTCTAGTGAAAGAACACTTACCCATTCGATTATCTTGAAAATCCCCAAAAATCGCTCTCAAATCCGAAGTCCAAAGTTCAAAATATGAAGAAAATGGCTAACCCTCGTTTATATGAATCTGCCAGGACTTCCGCACTTGCGACCAATTTAATCGCACCTGCGCAGTCGCAGGTGCGAAATTCTAACCGCATTTGCGCTCCAGTTCGCACTTGCGCCCAAGGACCGCTCCTGCGGGGACCGCACCTGCGCCCTAAAGATCCGCACCTGCGAAGGCTGCCCAGTCCGCTCCATATCGCACCTGCGCACTATTTTCGCACCTGCGGTTTCCTATCCGTAGGTGCGGCCACACCAGAACAACAACACTAGCTGCATTTTTCCAACTTCGAACTTCCCGTTAACCATCCTAAATTGTCTCGAGCCCCTCGGGACCTTAACCAATTACACCAATAGGTCACATATCCATACACGAACTTAGTCGAATATTCGAAACACCCAAAACAACACCAGAACACTGAATAAAACCAGAAAATCAAACTTATGAATGTTTAAATCTTCAAGTATCAAAACTCGCATAGAAACCTATCAATTAAACCCTGAATGACGTGAACTTTTTCAGACAAGTCCCAAATAACATAACGGACCTACATCCACTCTCGGAATTCCATTCCGAGCTCGATATCAAAATTTCGCCTATCGACCGAAACATAGTTTCTTCAAAATACATGGGGTTTCAAATGTACTTTCCCAATAAATACACTTTCAAATATCATTTTTCTGCAAGACAAATACTTTTCAAATATACTTTCGAAATAGAAGTCCTTCAGACATAACTTTTCTGGAGATAATTTTTCTAAACTATACTTTTCAATGTATATATATATATATATATATATATATATATATATCATTCGATCATAATCTCCTCAATGATAAAATCACCGGAACTCAGTCCGAAATTCAGAATTTGTCATGCAATGCAGTACAGGGGGAAAGCTCCCGGAATCTCGTCCGTAGTCCCAATTTAAATATGTGATGCAGTACAGGGGGAAAGCTCTCGGATCTCAGTCCGTAGTCCCAATTTAAATATGCAGTGCAGTACATGGGGAAAGCTCCCGGAACTCAGTCCGTAGTCCCAATTTAAATATGCAATGCAGTACAGGGGGAAAGCTCCCGGATCTCAGTCCGTAGTCCCAATTTAAATATGCAATGCAGTACAGGGGGAAAGCTCCCGGATCTCAGTCCGTAGTCCCAATTTAAATATGCAATGCAGTACAGGGGGAAAGCTCCCGGATCTCAGTCCGTAGTCCCAATTTAAATATGCAATGCAGTACAGGGGGAAAGCTCACGGATCTCAGTCCGTATTCCCAATTTAAATATGCAATGCAACAAACCAGAGAGAAAACAACAAGAGCATGGAAAAAATATCGCACAAGCCACAACGAGCACAACAGCAAACAAAGGACAAAATGCAAGGTGCGACGAGCAGTTCAAGACGGAAACTTAAATCATAACAGTGGAAAAACTCACTCATAAGAAGTAACCACTAATGGGAAAGCCAAGTACAAATGAAACAATATAACGAGGGGAAAACATAACAATTATAGCAACGATTCAAAATATTCAAGTCAATAAATAAGGAACCAATCATCCCGGCAAGGGAAAACAGCTATAACCAATCTCGCCTAACAATTTTCTTCACGGAATAAACTCAGCTTTAACCAATGTTCAATAATAGGAAGCACCAAGGAAATACCGCCAACATGGGTGATTGCCAACTAAAGCTAAGTAACATTTAAGGGAAAATCATGTAAATCATCATGTATGACTCACGGGCATGCTTGACACCAACATATAGATATTTCAATTTCTGTTAAACAATTATACGACTAGATGATACTAGTTCTAATCAATTAGGCAGTTTTTGAGGAAAATATAGCATAGTGATAGAAGAGGAAAAATATTCAATTAAGTCAATTAAGGTCAAATAATCAACAAAGGGGAATCGAAAACAAGAACATCTAATTCAAACAAGAGGAGATGAAACTAGCAACCAGGAACTCGACCATAATAGTTACCACTTCATACGCCAGAAATATAGGAACCTAAGAATCCTAAAAGGACAACCTATTTGCAAATAAGTCCTAGTACGCACTCGTCACCTCGCGTACACGGGCTACAATCAACATAGAAGACTCAAATCCTAAGAGGTAATTCCCCCACACAAGGTTAGGCAAGATACTTACCTCAAAGACGACAACTTGGTACTCAAAACTAGACTGCTCGGACGGAAAGACCTCTGGACGGCTCGAAATCAACCAAAACAACTTCAAAACACACATAAATCGCATAAGGAACTATTCCGAATAATAAAGCTTTAATCTTTACAAATTTATAAAAATCGACCCAAAAGTCGACCTCCGGGCCCGCACCTTGGAACCCGACAAATTTTACAAAATTTGATTATCCATTCCGATACGAGTTCACCCATACTAAATTTATCTAATTCCGATATCATTTGGTCCTTCAAATCACGATTTTTCATTTTAGAAATTTCTTTCAAAAGCCACAATTCCCTCAACCCAAAACACAGATTAAATGATAAAAATAAGAACTAATTCATGAAATATATTTAATTCTAGTGAAAGAACACTTACCCCTTCGATTATCTTGAAAATCCCCAAAAATCGCTCTCAAATCCGAAGTCCAAAGTTCAAAATATGAACAAAATGGCTAACCCTCGTTTATATGAATCTGCCAGGACTTCCGCACCTGCGACCAACCTAACCGCACCTGCGCAATCGCAGGTGCGAAATTCTAACTGCACCTGCGCCCAAGGACTGCTCCTGCAGGGATCGCACCTGCGCCTCAAAGATCCGCACCTGCGAAGGCTGTCCAGTCCGCTCCAGATCGCTCATGCGCACTATTTCCACACCTACGAAGCTCGCACCTGCGGTTTCCTATCCGCAGGTGCAACCACACTAGAACAGCAGCACCAACTGCATTTTTCCAACTTCGAACTTCCCGTTAACCAACCTAAATTGTCTCGAGCCCCTCGGGACCTTAACCATTTACACCAATAGGTAACATATCCATACAAGAACTTAGTCGAACTTTCGAAACACCCAAAACAACACCAGAATAATGAATCAAACCAAAAAATCAAACTTATGAATGTTTAAATCTTCAAGTATCGAAACTCGCAAAGAAACCTATCAATTCAACACGGAATGACGTGAAATTTTGCAGAAAAGTCTCAAATAACACAACGCACCTACATCCACTCTCAGAATTCCATTCCGATCCCGATATCAAAATTTCGCCTATCTACCGAAATTCTAACTTTCGCCAAATTACCTCAACTCCCTCTACGGACGTCCAAAACCAATTCCGGACGCACGACTAAGTCCGAAATCATCATACAAAGTTTTTGACATTAACCAAAACTCATTCCGAGGCCGTTTACACAAAAGTCATACCTCCGGTCAACTCCATCACTTAAGCTTCCAAAACTGAAAGTTTTCTCCCAATTCGACTCTGGATTATTCGGTGACTGAATCTAACCATGTATGCAGGTCGATATACGCAATGTGGAGTTGTTTATGACCTTACATCACCAAACGAAGCTTAAATTCTCAAAACGACCGGTCGAGTCGTTAGAACTGATTAACTTATTCTAAATTAAATAGGATGAAACAACTAATTGAGAAAAATCGTACACAAGGAATGATGCAATTTGTCCACTAATTAATTAGTACAACTACTTGGAAATTACAAGATATATCTTAGCTAGTTCTAGGTTTTCTTCAACAAACAAATATACAATTAATAATTAGACATGGTGGGGTCCTAAATTGTTTTAGCCTAAAGGATCACCCCGTGCAACATCAATAATATTTCGCAACTCTTTTAGAACAAAATGGTTGCTTTTATTATCCAACGAGCACAGACTATCATCTCGTGCTACCCTATTACTGTCTTTATAGTGTTTACCTAAAGCGCACTAGTTCAATTCTAAGTCGCGCCCATACCTATGATCCGAGAGGCTTTGGACTACTATACAGGTTGTTCGATATTCAATCTAGGCTACTCAAAATTGAGAAAACTAGGTGTCACACAGTGAAACAAATAGGAATTCATGTAAGATACAATTAGCACAAAGGGGTTTTATGTTTACCTCCACCCATAGGCGAGTATACACATATTTTAGTCAAGTAACGTACGATGGCAGAACGGTCTAATAAAAATGTGTCCTAATTAGAATTAAACGAACATTTTTTGCCATTCTAATTTGGTTATTCTAAGGAATGTTCACTAGGTAGGGCATGTGGATGTCCAGTTATAAGTAAGCAAACCAAGAATTTGTACATGGACAGTTGATGAACATGCTACATTGTTTAAATCCTACATGAATGCTTCTAAATGTCCAAATTAGGGCAGTTTTAATACAAAGAAGTTGAGTGGTGCAAATTTCATTTCATTTGACCCTATAGCCATGATCTTTAGGCGAGCCACACAATTGAGGGAAGTATTAGTGTAAACCGTCTCAATTACTTATAGTGGAGTCCTATAGGCAGGCCTTCTATATGCAGAAGTAAGACAGGCCAAACAACTAGCAAATGAAGTCAAATTGAATCCTATAAGCATGATTTCTAAACATGTTATGAGTCTTGTTGGAAAGATAAATATTAGAGTCCTAAGTCATGATTTCTAAATGAATATGCAAGATTGAAACATATGGGTATGTTGTCTATTTAGCAAGTAATAAATAGAAGTACAGCATGTCAAGCAAGTAGCAAATTGTAACTTAGACCCTATAGCCATGCTTTCTACATGTTCATATGAGAATTATAGTACCCCCGCCCCCTTACTAATTTCCCCATCATACGTTGTTTACAAGTTATTACAGACCAAATGGAATAATTACAAGCCCAAATGCAAATGTAAAATAACCCAGTAATAAATCTACGTGTTAAAGTAGGCTTAAAACTTCACACGGAGGCAGGCCCAAAACTCCAAGTGTTAGTAATGTACCTCGAATCCAAACACCAAACTTGGTCCAGCAGGACATATCCAAATGATAAGTACAATCATCTTGTTCACCCATTATCATTAACAACCAAAGAGAACACAAAGACACAAGTGACAACATGTACAAACCAAGCCAATTATACCACTTCAAATTCTAGACAGAGTGCCACATACAAATTCTTGCAGGCATATACATCATACAAAACACATAGGTTCACATACATACGATGACTTTCCATATTTATTGATGGGTTTAAAGTGACAATATCACAGGGGTGGGTATCATAGAATAATTAGGACTTAATCACAAACAGGGATTCAAGGCAAACATAGTCATGTTCTGATTCTAAAAGAAACCAAATATGAATTCTAAAGAGAGAATGATTGTTCATGTAGGTAAGACTTAACAGGAAATCCAGATGAAACATAATCAGTAACTTAGCCAGAAATACTCACATTAAGGACCTAACATGGAATCACACGATCAAAGACTAACTAAGAAAGATAACAATTCTGATAGGGAAGCCCTAACATGATAGCTCTAACGTAAAACACAATCCAGAAAACAACTATCGTAAATGCCCAAATAGAGCCCTTTATAGGAGAGATTTTTTTCATGAAAAATAGAGCTTAAGTAAGAGCATGGTCAAGAGACAATTTTGGGAAGCCGGTAGATAATGATTTATACATGAATAATTTGGCAGGAAACTCTATAGCAAACACCTTCAGGAAACAACTCTGAGAAGATATGGGTTTCTCCAAGAAGGTTTCAACACATAAATCTGAAGCAAGGCATAACCACAAAATCATACAAAGTCATGGTCAAACAAATCAACTTGCAGGCAAATACCCAATTTTGAGAAGGTAGGAATTCATTCATGTAACGACCCAGCCAGTCCTTTCGTGAGATTAGCCTCATTTCCCCTGTTTCAGCTTTGTCATATATTAATTAACCTAATTATGATGTATTTTTTTAATCAATCCACTAGGCAGGGCCTAGGGCTAGTTTTTTATTATATATAAAATAGATAAAACAAAGTGTCATGAGTGTCTAACAGTTGAACGAGATAAACTATGAAAATTACATAATACCTAATATCAATGTTGAATAAAATGTCTAGCACTGATAGCACATTGGATCTAATATAATTTGTAACAATGTATACTAGCCCATGAATAATGTTGCCTCTTGAATAAAGCTAAAAATTTAGCCTTTTGCACCTGTAGCCCCTCGAACTATTAGTCACTGTCCAGATTTCGCAAATAGACTATTACCAATGTATCCACAATCCTTATCTTGCACGAGTAGCCCATGAGAAATATGACGTAAGGATTGCACAAATAGTCCAGAGATCTGTTGCTCTTCTCTTTACATATATAGTCACACAATACCTTGCCTCAGAGTGCCATACTCTCCAGTGGTGTGTAATGTGATCTTGATTCATTCCATTCCCTTGCTGCAGCTTCTCCTTATATTGCTTAATGTTTGTCTTTGTTCCTATTCCTTGAATTAACCTAACCAAAACACCCGCAGTTCCCCTTAGGCATCTGTTCCACATGAGCATGCCTTTTTAATGGAAATTACGTGTGATATCCATCTTGCTTTTGACTTTTTCTTTGTGAATTTTGAGCAATGTGGAATATATTATGAGTTCCAAGTTGTCATCATCACTCTCTCTATGAGTTCCCAAGCACACACAATTGTCTTGATTTTGTGCCTATATATATTAAGCATAACAGTGTCCTTTATTAGGATATGTTCTTGTATCCTAATGTAGCTCATATGCTTCAGTTCTTGCACGAGGACATAGATATGTAATGTTGTTATGAGCAGCCTCCACCCTATGGTTTTGGCACCTTGTTTCATACCTAATATCCTCCTATAACTCCTAGCTCATACGCTTGTGCATATCTTTGATTTCCTACCATTGGAATGAGCACAATGTGCTAATACCACCAACCGGTAGTTCCTTAGAGAATATGGCTCAGGTACAGTAACATCTCCTGCGAAAAAGAAAACAATGTTAGAGAAACTGTCATTTCCATATTCTCCTCCCTAAGGGTTTGAATATGGAAAATGACTCTGTGATCTGCTTTTCTTCTTGCGTTTTTCTGGTTTTTCATTGATTTTGTGTTGATCAATACACCCCAGCCATCATCTCCTATATGCCAGCATCCACAATTGTTGTACCGGCCATCCTTCATTTCAAATTTGTGGCAGCAACTTACCTTATGTGTTACACATTGTGCTTGCTCCTCATTTCTTGCTTCTATTAGCCTCGTGTCAAGCTGATTTGCCCCCAATATTGTTTGCTTCCTGTATCCCATGTACCACTACTCCTTGTTTTTGAACTATCACTCCTATACTGCCCAATTCTCTTAGATTTTCTTGGTAGATTTGCATTTTTCCTCTCCTGCATTATGATTGTCTTGTGTAGTATTTTCTCCAGCCCTGCTTCTATTCTACCATATGCATATGGCAGCCTCTCTTCCTCTATATCTGCACTATAAGCTATGAACCTAAAGTTGACGTTCCATTCTCCTATAAATCCTGACCATCCTTGCCCAATTCTCTTTAGCATTTTGGGCAGATTTGTTTTATATGTTGAATGCTCCAGACAACTCACCTTACCTCCTTATCTTCTCCTAACCACCTTCTTCTCCAGACCCCTTATAGGTGTTGCCTTTCCATTTATTTTACTTGACCATGCCTCCATGTCAACTCCTACCTTTAACATCCTCACATTGGGATGAGTGCTTAACACTAATACCACCACATGTGATTCCATTAAAGCATAGGATGTACTGTCCACTGTCCGATTCACAGATTTTCTGGACAGAATGCTTGTAATACTCCTTCTTAAGTAATCACTTTGTGAGCTCTCTTTCTGTACTGTGACTACCAATAATCCTTTATTCTTCATGCTTTTTAAGGCACCCCTTCCCCAATGCAAAGAGTTTACTCCTGCTGCTTTGCACTTGCATACCTGTAATGTCCATCCAGTGGAATGAATGCAGTGCATTAATACAGCCAACTGGACTTCCATTATAGGGTATAACAATTGCAAAGTATGAGAACCTACAAAAAAGAAAACTCTGTTAGCAGTAAAATTGATTATCATATTCTCCTCCCTTAGGATTTGAATAGAATAATGAACAAGATCTCCTCCACATTTCATCCCTTCCTTTAGAACTTCAACTCCCCTTAATTTCTTGCCACTCGAACTCTTAAGCTTGGATATTTTAGTTTATCCTCATTCACAATTCTTCTGCCTTGCACATCTAGATCCCAAAATTCATTACCTTCAATATATCCACTGTCTAGAGCATAATTGGCTAGATGGTTTGCAAGTTTGTTACCTTCCCTGTAGATGTGAGATACCATGAAGTTACACTCCACCTTTAATTCATTGATATCCTCCACATGTTCTACAATACTCCAAGGTGGTTTTCATGACACCTCTATAATGTTCTTGATAAATAATGAGTTTGTTTGGAGCAAAATGTTATTGAAGTTCAAAGTTCTACACATTCTTAGAGCTTCCAAAACAGCTATTGTCTGTGCTTCATTGTTTGACCCCTCATTTATTTCCTTTCCCAGTACATATTTTACATCTCCAAGTTCATCTCTTAGGCACACCCCTACTGCACTTCTTCATGGGTTCCCTCTAGATGCACCATATGTGTTTGCTTTGATCCATCTCTCCATAGGAAATTAACAGACCACCATCTCACATTTTAATCTAGGGGTATAATTCTCTAAAATTCTAATTAAGTGCTGCCAGTTATGAGGAACAAAAAGGCTAGGCATCCTGATTTTAACCAAAGCTTGGAGGGTTGATGAAACTTGATATATAACTTTATTAACTGACACTGCATCCCCATATTTTAAGGTATTTCTCCTCTTCAACAATTCCCAGACAATGTAAGCTGGCAGTGCTTGCATAATTGGTTTAAGTCTTGGTATCACAGGTGCAGTCCAGCACTTTGTGATGGCCTGATGCAATGATAATACTTCTACTGCAATTCCTGCCCTCATTAGGAAGTATTTCCACACAACTCTTGCTGCATTTGATGTGAAAAATAGGTGCACAAGTGATTCCTCCTTAGGTTCAGCACAACACCAACATTTAGAAGGCATGAAGTAGCCCAATCTGCGCCATGAAATCATCTAGTGGCAATTTGGATTTCCATACTTTCCACATAAAAAAGGAGATCTTAAATGAAAACCCCTTCACCAACATCATTTTGTAAGATACTCTTGGATTGTATCTTCTTCGCAGGTACTCCCATGCTCACTTAAATATAAAGTTGCCCTTAGACTCAATCATCCAATAAGGGGTGTCTAGGACATTGTCCACCACTGGTGGTCTAATATTCTACACAATGTGTTGTTCCAATTCTTCATGCAGCATCTCAAATAGTCTCTCTACCTTCCACATTCCATGTTCCACCACTTCATTGACATTACAGATATCCTCATCAATTCCAAAATCTTGAGGAACTTGAAAGTATAATGCTCCTAATTCTGTCCAGTTACAAACCATAACATTGCTGATCCCATCTTAAGCTTCCATACAATTTGGTGCTCAATTAAATCCCTGCATTCTAGTATATTTCTCCACACATGAGATCCACGTCTCTATGGTACAATGATTGTATTCAACTTCTGACAGTATTTTTGACTCATGAACGCACTCCACAAACTAGGCTTTGTCCTAAAATTGCACCATAGTTTGCAAAAGAGATCCTTTGAGACATCATGTAATGATCTAAACCCAATGCCTCCTTCCTCATACGACATACAAAGTGTATTCCAAGAGGCCCAATGCCTAGTATTTCCTCCAACATTGATGCTCCAGAAAAACTTAGCAAAGATCTTATGTAGCTTGTTGATCACATTGCTTGGTGGATTCACAGCTGATAGCAAATGAATTGGCATACTCTGTAGGACATGATTAATCAGTACAACTCTGCCTCCTATGGATAACAACTTACCTTTCCATGTTTGTAACTTGTCCATGACTTTAATAATTAACCATTGGTAGTAGTCCATTCTTATTCTTGCATAAAAAATGGGACATTCCAAGTAAGTGAAGGGAAAATCTTGTCTTCCTATACCATGGATCCTTTCTACCTTGCTAACTACCTCACTGTTAGTCAAATGGTGTATGTAGATTGCTGATTTAGTCTTGTTTACCAACTGACCAGAGGCTACTTCATACAAATATAATTGTTTCATTACTAGCCTTAATGACATAGCATCGCATGAGCAGAAAATTATGGTATCATCAGCATAAAATAAATGGTTTATTTTTTGACTCCATTTTGGTAAGCCAAAGCCATGAAAATATATATTTAGATGCAGGGAATTGAGCCCTCGAGACACTGCTTCTACAGCTAGGATAAACAATGTAGGCGAAAGGGTATCACCTTGTTTTACTCCCCTCGATGACTTGAAAAAACCATGTGGCTGCCCATTCACCAGAATTGAGTACCAATTATTCCCCACCAAGTCATAGATCAATCCAATGAAATATTCTAAAAATCCCAATTTCCTCAGCATTTTTGTCAAAAATAGCCATGATAACATGTCGTATGCCTTTGCTATATCCAATTTAATCACAATATTAGGGCATGCTCTTGTTCTGAGCCTAATATCAGTAATGATCTCATGAGTTAGTAACACATTTTCAGCTATACTCCTACCTTTTACAAAGCCTTCCTGCTATTCTGAGATCAAATTAGGCAATAGTCCTACCAGTCTCTCATGTATTCTGAGGATGGTGTCTTGAGGCTCCAGGGCCGTTTATGTGTCCCTAATATTGATGGCTTGAGGAAGAGAATTGTAGAAGAGGCCCACAATTCTCGGTATTCTGTTCATCCGGGTGCGACGAAAATGTACCGTGATTTTAAGCAGCACTACTGGTGGAGGCGAATGAAGAAAGATATAGTGTAGTATGTGGCTAGGTGTCTCAATTGTCAGCAGGTCAAGTACGAGCACTAGAGGCCAGGAGGCCTGTTTTAGCAGATGCCCATTCCTGAGTGGAAAGCGCATCACCATGAACTTTGTGGTTGGGTTGCCTCGTACTTTGCGGAAGGTTGACGCGGTTTGGGTCATTGTGGATAGACTGACCAAATCGGCGCATTTCATTCCTGTGGCTACTACTTACACTACAGAGAGGCTGGCCCAGATTTACGTTCGGGAGATAGTCCGGTTGCACAGTGTGCCGGTGTCCATTATATCAGATCGAGGTCCTCAGTTTACCTCGCACTTCTGGAGAGCATTGCACAGTGATATGGGCACTCAGATAGATCTCAGCTCAGCATTCCACCCTCAGACTGATGGTCAGTCGGAGCGTACAATTCAGATTTTGGAGGATATGCTCAGGGCTTGTGTGATTGACTTTAGCGGTCAATGGGACCAGTTCTTGCCTTTGGCGGAGTTTGCATACAATAACAGTTATCAGTCTAGCATCGAGATGGCTCCATTCAAGGATTTATATGGTCGGCGATGTCGTTCTCTGATTGGGTGGTTTTAGCCTGACGAGGCCAAGATATATGGTACAGATCTGGTGAGAGATGCCTTGGAAAAGGTGAAGATTATTCAGGAAAGGCTCCGTACAGCACAGTCTAGGCAAAAGAGCTGCGCGGATCAGCGGGCACGTGATGTGGCATTTATGGAGGGAGATAAGGTTATGTTGAAGATTTTGCCGATTAAGGGCGTTATGAGATTCAGGAAGAATGGCAAGCTGAGCCCCAGATTTATAGGCCCTTTCGAGGTGTTGAGGCGAGTCGGGGAGGTTTCTTATGAGCTCGCTTTACCTCCCGCCTTATCGAGAGTTCATCCGGTATTTCATGTATCCATGCTCTAGAGATATCATGCCGATTTCTCTCACGTGATTGATTTCAGCATTATTTAGTTAGATGAGAAGTTGGGCTTCGAGGAGGAGCCAGTTGCTATTATTGATAGGCAGGACCGCTAGTTGAGGTCTAAGAGAATTTCTGCCGTAAAGGTCTAATGGAGGGGCCAACCAGTCGATGAGGCGACTTGGGAGTCCGAGGAGGACATGCAGAGCAGGTATCCACAGCTATTCGGCACTTTAGGTACGATTCTACGTCCGTTCGAGGACGAACGTTTATTTTAGAGGGGGAGATTGTGATGACCCAAAAAGGGGTCATCTTATGTGAATCTAATTTTGACTGTGTTCCGAGGCCCCGAAAGCCTCTGTTGATCTCACCTTGATGTGTGAGCGCAGCCTGGGCGCGTAGCCGGGAAAAACCTTTATGTGAAAACTTGATTAAGAGTTGACTTCATGTTAATTAATTGAATAAAGTTGACTTTGGTCAACATTTTTGGTACCCAGACCAGTGATCTGATGGGCCCGGAAGGTCCGTAGGAAAATATGGGACTTGGGCGTATGCCCGGAATCAAATTCCGAGGACCCAAGTCCGAGAAATGAATTTTTAAAGAAACTTTAAAGGCTTATGAAAATGAACCTTGATGTGAAACATGTGCTGCGGGTCCCGTATTATGATTTCGGAGCCCGGGACAGGTTCAATATGTGTTATTTAAGTTATTTGTGAAATTTGGTAAGAAACGGACTTGATTTGATGGGTTTCGGATCAAAATGAGAAAATTGGAGTTAATGAAGTTTTGAGGATTTTCATAGAATTTGAAATTTGGCTTGAAATGTGATTTTTTGTTCCCGAGGTCCGAATGGAATTCCGAGACCGGGAGCAGTTCCGTTATGTCATTTATGACTTGTCTGCAAATTTTGAAGTCATTCCAAGTAGTATAGGCCCGTTCGGCGCAATGAAGTGAATTCTAGAATCTTAAGTTCATAAGTTTGATTCAATTTGGTTTTGGGGTTGAGTTTTGAGTTTTGTTGTTGTTTTTCACGTTACGGAAGTTCGAGCGAGTCCGTATCATGAATACAGACTTGTCGGTGCTTTTGGACGGGGGTAATTTCATGAAATTGCGATTTTAGTATTAACTAGGGTAATTTCACGCATTGTGCATGCATTGATGTTATTGTATACCTTTTGGCTTGTTGCGAGTCCTCGGGTGTAGAGTTCGGAGTTTCGGGCGCAATTGTGGTCCGAGGGGTAGATTCGACACGAGGTGAGTCTCCTTTCTAACCTTGTAAGAGGGAATTGTCCCCATAGGTGATGTATATGCTATGTGTAAATTGTTTGGGGGCTACGTACGCGCCAAGTGACGAGAGTCCGTACGTAGCGGCTATTATTGTTATGTCCGGGTAGTTAGGCCCACATCATGCCTTGTATGCTTTCTCGTAATGCCTTATATGCTTTTCTCGTAATGCCTGATATGTTTTCCTTGTAATGCTTTATATGATTCATTGTGACGCCATATGTACTATGAAATTATGTTTTGCATAGTGTTATTCCTCTGAGGCTTTATGGAAAAAGTGTTGAATGGCAAGGAATTTGTTATGGAAAGTAAGTATTGTAAGATATTGGGATCGAGCCGTACGCCACGGCAGGTTTGAGGGTGATTATGTCTATATGAGATCAGGTCGTACGCCACGACAGAGTTGAAAACAAATTGTGAAATAATGGGATCGGGCCGTACACCACGGCATTGTTGAAAGTAATTGAATATATATGGGATCGGGCCGTACGCCACGACAGTGTTGAGAAGTAATTGTGATAAATATATGGGATCAGGACGTACGCCACGACAGTGTTGATAAATACTTGAGATACATATGAGATTGGGCCGTACGCCCCGACGAGTTTATAAGGTACCTTATGGCAGCGGGCCGTACGCCACGGCGGATCTAAGAATTTGTGATTATTGTTTCGTTCGGTGGTCTTACCCCTGAAAGAGCTTTATTGTTTAGTTCAGCAATTGTTTGGATTTCTGCTTTTGATATATATACTTGTTGTTTATTTCCCTGACATGCCTACTGTATTTCATTATATTCTATCATATGTTATTACTGCTGGACCTTAGTGAGTATCGAGTCGACCTCTCGTCACTACTTCTTCGAGTTTAGGCGGGATACTCACTGGGTACATATTTATGTAAAATGTACTCATGCTACACTTTCTTTTCTTTTCTGTACTTGACTGTACAGGTCCGGAGGCTGGTACGTCTGATTATCAGGCCGGTGCTAGATATTGATAGCGTGGTCATACTTCACGGTGAGCTGCTTTCCCGGTGACTTCCTAGAAGCACCATGGAGTTATTTTGTTATATTCTCTGTCCATTTCATTCAGACTAAGACTCTGTATATATTGTGGTCATTGTATATTCAGTAGTTGCCCATGACACTCGTGACACTAGTTCCTGGCACACACGCGTAGTGTATGTATATTTTGGGGTTGGGTTGTACATGCATGCATATGCTTTATTTCCATGTCAAGCTATCATCATGTTTAACGGTTTAAAATTTGTAAATGTCGACTTGTTTAATTAGATGGGAAGGGTAACACTTAGTGTAATTTGTGTTGGCTTGCCTAACCCCGTCGTTGGGTGCCATCACGACCCGGATTAAGATTCTGGGTCGCGACATGATTTCATAGGTTTCGGCATCGGATGTGGAAGTTGAAATTTCTTAAGTCTTAAAGATTTGAATTGGAGAGCGATTCGTCGTTTTGATGTTGTTTGATATGATTTGAGGCTTCGAGCAAGTTTGTATTATGTTTTGGGACAGGTTGGTGTAATTGGACGGGGTCCCGGGGGGCCTCGGGTGGATCCCTGGTGGTTAATAGATCAAAGTTGAAGTTGGAAAAGAGCTGAAGGCTGCTGGTGTCTGGTGTGACCGCACCTGCGAGGCTTTGGCCGCAGATACGAAGCCGCAGGTGCGAGGTAGAGCTGGATTGGCTGAGGACTGCAGGTGCAAGGTTATTTCCGCACCTGCAAAGGCGCAGATGCAGGCGAAAGGGGCGCAGGTGTGGAGCCGGATGGGGAAGGAGAAAGCCGCAGGTGCGAGAGATTGAGCGCACCTGCGGAAGCATAGGTGCGAACAGGAGACCGCAGGTGCCAAAATGGCCTGGGCAGAATGTTTTAAAACCGAGATTTGTTGATCATTTCTTCACATCTTCTTTGGTTTGGGCGATTTTGGAGGATCTTCAAGAGGGGATTTTCGTCATGAATCACAAGGTAAGTAACATGTTTCAAAGTTAAATACAACATTATTACATGGATTTGAACATGAAATTTTGGGAAATTTGTGGTTTTGAAGGAAACCTGGAAATTTGGTAAAAGTGGGTTTTAGCCACGAGTTGAGCATGAATATTTGAGTAAATTATGTAATTGAACTAGTAAAGCTTCGGGTTGAGATTTTCTTCAAGAAATTTCGAAGTCCAGTCACGTGGGCCCGAGGGTATTTTGGTCATTTCATTGAGCCGGGTTGGGGAACTTTGTAATTTGAATTTGTTATGATCAATAGAATATATTTTCATTGAATTATCGTTATTTGGATAGTTTGGGGGCGTTGTGCATTCATTGAAGTCATCGTAGAGGTTTGGACCGGTGATGAATCTTCGGAGCGAGGTGAGTCTCCTTTCTATCCTTGTAAGAGGGAATTGTCCCCATAGGTGTTCTATATGCTGTGTGTAATTGTTTGTGGGGGGCTACGTACGTGCCAAGTGACGAGAGTCCGTACGTAGCGACTATTATTGTTATGTCCGGGTAGTTAGGCGCCACATCTTGCCTTGTGTTCTTCTTGTACTGAATTATATGATATGAACTCCTGTTATATATAGTTTGTTTCTCGGTGATTGATGGGATTGTAATAATATGAAAGGAAATTGTTTTATGAAAAATAATATGAAAGGAATTATTTTACGGGAAATAACAGGAAAGGAATTGTTCTACGGGAAGTAGTAGGAAAGAAACTGTTTATGGAAAGTAATATGAAAAGAAAAAGAATATTGATGCCTTATATGCTTCCTTGTGAAGCCTTATATGTTTCCTTGTGATGCCATATATGCTATGAGGCCATGTCATGTGTAGTCTTGTTTCTTTGAGATTTTATGGAAATTGTTGATTGGAAGGAATTGGTAATGGAAAGTAATGTTTTAAGAATCATTGTGTGTGCATGTGACCGCTTCGCAATTTACATTCCGCGAGCGATGTGAGATTTCCCCCATTCTCATGGGAGCAGGTCGTACGCCACGGCGGATTTAAAGGTGCATTTTTGGGACGGGCCGCTCGATCCTCCGTAGTGCACATATATGATTAATTTGAAAGACGCACTTTTGGGACGGGCCGATCGATCCTCGGCAGTGCGCAGACATGACTATAGTAAAAATGCACTTATGGGACGGGTCGTTCGATCCTCGACAGTGCATAAATATATTTCCTTATGACTCCAGCCGATTGTCTTATTCCTTTGTGCGCATGATTATTTGGCACTGTTTCATGGATAATGACATGTATTAGATAATTGGGGAAAAGAAAGTGCACAGTTTATTTTATTGTTGGTTCGGGCCGAACGACCCTCCGCGTATATATATATATATATATATATATATATATATATAGACATACATAGGATTTACCTCTTGTGACTTAAATTGTCAAATTGATTTAAGGACGTAAATTGTTAAATGATTTCGTGAACAAAGACTTGTCAGTTATTTGAGGAAACAATGAAGAAGAAATTACTTAGTTACTTATTTTTAGGAATTACTCGAATTTCAGTTGTGATGACCCAAAAGGTCATCCTAAGTAATTTTAGCTATATCTATGTTCTGAGGCTCCAAAAATCTCTGTTGATCTCACCTCGAGATGCGTGCGCAGCCCGGGCGTGTAGTTGGGAAGCTTCTATGTGAAAATTTGATAAAAATGGAGTTCTTATAATAAATAATTGAATAAAGTTGACTTTGGTCAATATTTTTGGTAAATCGACCCGGAACCGTGATTTGACGGTCCCGGAGGGTCTATAGGAAAATATAGGACTTAGGCGTATGGCCGAAATCGAATTCCGAGGTCCCAAGCCCGAGAAATGAATTTTTAAAGGAAGTTACTTTCTGAAAATAATAAAGGCTTTTGAAAATGAATAATTATGTGAAAACCGTGTTACCGAGCCCGTATTATGGTTCCGGAGCCCGGAACAAGTTTAATATATGTTATTTGACTCATCTGTGAAATTTTGTGTAAAACGGACTTCAAATGACGTGTTTCGGGTCAAAATTGGAAAAGTTAAGCTTTATGAAGTTTTAAGAAATTTCTATGAGTTTTGAGGTTTAATTCCTTGTTTTGATGATATTTTGATGATTTAAAAGATTGAACAAGTGCGTATGATGTTTTGGGAGTCGTGTGTGGTTTTGGTTTTGAGACCCGAGGGCTCGGGTGAGTTTCAGGTAGCTAACGGGGTGAGTTAAAGTGTAAAAATATGGTGTAATTGCATTTTGCTGGTGTCAGTTCCATTACTCTATGCGATCGCATTGATTGGTCCGCGATCGCATAGCTTCATTCCTGGGAGTAGACTGTTACACTATGCGATCGCATAGCACCCTCCGTGATCGCATAGTGTATTAGGTGGGTAAGGGGAGCCGTGGGGGGAGGGGGAGGGAGTACTCTCTGCGGTCGCAACTTCTCATGTGCGATCGCATAGTGAAGAGGCAGTATACCTGTGCGATCGCAATAGTCATTCCTCGATCGCAGTGCACCCAGTCTTGGACTCTTTGCGATCGCATCCCTGCTTCCGCGATCGCATAGAGATATTTCGCCCAGTTATTAAATGAGTTCAAAACATAATATTTCATACGGGACTTTGCTATTTTCAGCCTTCTTCTCTTCCTCCAACCTCCATTGTCGACCTCCAAGATAGAATCCTTCAATAAATCCTTGGGTAAGTGATTTCAACTTCTATTTCTTCCACTTTCCTTTCATAATCAGTAGAATCTAGGCCTAAAAACAGGGAAATTAAGATAGAAATTGGGGTTTTGGGTAGAATTAGGTTTCTGGAATTTTGGGTGATTCAACCTCAAATTGGGGTCGGATCTTAAAACAAATCATATATTTGAACTCGTGGGTTATGGGTAGTCAGATTTTGGTCCGAGCCTCGGGTTTGGACCATGTGAGCCCGGAGTCAAATTTTGGAATTTTAGGAAGAATGCTTAGAAATTAGTAATTAGGCTATGGGTTTGATTTATTGAGCCATTATTGATATACTTGGGTTGATTATGTCTTGATAATACTGTTTCGTAGTCGAATTTTAAAGGAAAGGCGGTGTTAGAGGGTTGATTGCTCTAGTTTGGACCCGAGGTAAGTTTTTGGCCTAACCTTAGCTTGAGGGATTAGGTATATAGTCTTATTTGCTATGTGTAATTCATGTCAAACGTATAGGCGGGGTGACGAGAGCCTACATGTTGCGGTCAAGTATGCCCGTGAGGCAATTGTGATGAATCATACCGTGTTCTTAATATTCTCCGTACTATGAGTAATTGGTGATCTAGAAGTGATACCTTGATGTTCTTTCATGACATGGGGAGTTATTGTGTTATTTGTTTCAGTTGAGGATTTTACTGTTGAAATTATTTTTCTGATGTGAGGTTGGTTATAGCTGAGTCCCTTGCCGGGACGATAGTATTTTATTGAGTATTTCCATACACTTGAGACTTCTTATTGTTGATTTTCACATTATATTGTTGCTTTTATATTATTTATCGCACGAGGGGACATGCCGTGCTGATTGTTTATTATTTATCGCACGACGGGACATGCCGTGTTGATCGTTTATTATTTATTGCATGAGGGGACATGTCGTGCTGATCATTTATTATTTATCACACGAGGGGACATGCCGTGTTGATCATTTATTATTTATTGCACGAGGGGACATGCCGTACTGATTGTTTATTATTTATCACACGAGGGGACATGCCGTGTTGATCATTTATTATTTATTGCATGAAGGGACATGCCGTGCTGATTGTTTATTATTTATCACACGAGGGGACATGTCGTGTTGATCGTTTATTATTTATCGCATGAGGGGACATGCCATGCTGATCGTTTATTATTTATCACATGAGGGGACATGCCGTGCTGATCGTTTATTATTTATCACACGAGGGGACATGCCGTGTTGATCGTTAATTATTTATTGCACGAGGGGACATTCCGTGCTGAGTGTTACTATTTATGCACGAGGGGACATTCCGTGCCGAGTGACTGTGAGATTAAGCACGAAGGGACATGCTGTGCCTTTTGTTGTTCATTATCTGTCCTGAGACGTTAAATTCATGCTTTTACTTTTTACACTTCAGTTATTACCCTGTTCTACTGTGCTAGCATTTTGTTGCCCCTTTTACCCGAACATGTTCTTCCCGTATCTGTCTTACTTGCTTATTTCCGTCGATATTTTCCTGTTATTATATAGAATTGCATAGGTACATATATTGTTGTCGGTCCTAACCTCGTCACTACTTCGCCGAGGTTAGGCTCGACACTTACTCAGTACATGGGGTCGGTTGTACTGATGCTACACCTGCACTTCTTTATGTTGTGCAGACTACGCAGCCGGACCTGGTGGTCACTGACGGTCGGAGCATTCCATCAGTTCATACAGGAGACATCGAGGTAGACCCGCAGACGTCATTGGCCTTGGCGTCACCTTCTACCCTTCACTATCAACTCTGTCTTGTCTTATAGTTTAAAGACATTCATATGTACTTATTTTCAAACCTTTGTTTTAGTAATCTCTTAGACAGTTCGTGAGTATGTGACACCAGTTCTGGGATTTGTATATGGGTTTTATTTCGAAGTTGCTATATTATTTTTGGTAATTTGTTAACCTTCATATTGTTGACCATCGTTGCCTTAGTTATGTTGTTCGTTTTAGTTGTTAATGAGTTTTATTTAGTTCAAACGTTGGTTTGTCTAGCGGGTTCAACGTTAGACGCAATCATGGCCCGAAGGTGAGATTTCGGCAATACTAGGCTATGTATCTCAACCAACTGGGATCGCTCATAGGCGCTCGGCCACAGTAGGTTCGGTATATAACTTACCATATGATCAGAGGTTGCCCAATAGGGGCCTGCCCATCGATTATAGCTCGATGGTAATGAAAATACTATAATACTGTATATATAGACTCTTTGCTCTCTTGAGCGGAAAAAAGAAATACTCAATTGAATATGAAGTCCCGATAAGGAGAATATTGATACATATCTGCCCAACCGATGGTAACTGATAATAGAAAAAAAGTTCATAACAGTCAACTAAAACATCTGCCTTTTCCTTTGTGTATTTCCTCTTTTGAGTACTTCCATATTATATTAATGAACTATTTTTCTTGTGTTACTAGAAACACGACTTGAAGCAGAGTTACTTTTACTTACTTTTTGCCAACAATCTCACTGGCTCTAAAAGCTTCAGCCATAAAAAGTAAAATGCAAGGATGAAGAACAAGCTCTTATCTTTGGAAGCATTCCTTGGCAGGAACATTACATTTACATGTAGACAGTTGTGATCTTTTAATATCGCCTAATAAAGTAATGACACCCTTACTTGCAATGCAATACTTATTCAGCTATTGAAGTATAATTCAGTCTCGAAAAGTTGGTTGAGTAGACTATCCGCTCACAAGGACTAAGAGGAGATTCACGTAAATAATGGAACTGAATAACGTAGATATCCTTAACTGCTAAGAGTAGAACCACTTATGGAATATCATTTCGTTTACGTATCGTTGCTTGGATCATGCCAAAAGAAAGAAGGGATAGTCTTAACATACCTGGAATAGGGAAAACACCGTATAATATTCTGTTGGAAACCTTCGTGGATTTGAACTTAGAACCCCAAAAATCAGATTAAGCTTCTGCTTTTTATGAATTCCTTGAACAAATTTTTCTTCTGCTTCTTTGAAATTCCTTGAACGAAATTTTAAGATTCTTGCTTGTTGAAGTACTGAACGATTTTCTTAAGCTTCTGTTCTTGAATTTTTCCAAACCAAGAAAGGATGTATTCTTGCTTTTTGAATGAGTAACGTTACTTGGTTCCTTATCCAAAATGAATTAGGACAAAATTTCTTTACTTATTTAATTCAATTAAATCATAGATAGCCAACTAGGAGTATTTGATTACTTAGTAATTTTATGTGGTTAGCTAGTGCTTCCACGTCTTATTTATACACTTTAATAATTAATTAGGTAATGTCTCATTATCCGGTAATTAACCAATTACCCGCATAATTAAGAATTATCTTAAATTATTTAAAATACTATTAGCTTTTAACACACCTTACCATCATGGCCATGTGGTACCTTGTATGGTATCAGTCCATAAATACCGGGTATTTTAGCTCGGGCCGTATTTTATCTCAAAATGTCAAACTTTGATGAAATTCATTTCTTCGATTTGCTTACCCTCTCGCCTTCACGAATTTATTTATTACTTGTTTAAAATAGCATAAAATGCTCATAATATAAAAATAATCTCATTCCTGAACTTACGTCGATTAACTTACGACGAAGCTTTAACATACGAAAAATGCGGGATGTAAGATCTCATTTCCATGCTTTCATCACTTCACTTATGGCGTACTTTCACGTACGAAAATATGGGGTGTAACACCTATCTAGAAGAGAAGTACAGGAAAACTATCGAGCATAGTAGGCTCTTTAGTTCAACTGTCCGCGAGCTCGACGTCAACCTCAAATCTTCTAGGTCCGCTAGGGAAAACCTTTCCGCCGATGTTACTCAACTCAAAGAAGAAATTAAGCGCGGGGCGACTTCCCTCATTGTTGAAAAAAACGTATTCCATGTATAACATGAGGTGAAAAACCTTGGAAGGGGCCAAAGCTAGTACCATTGATGTTGACGCCGAAATTGCTAAGGCCGAGAGCTTGAGTTGGCTGTAAAAAAATAGACTCCCAGCGCACTCTGACGCTCTAGGTTCTTCTGATTCTGGTTCCGAGTTTTCAGAAACTAGAGAGGGATCAGATAGCGATGATTTCGAAGACCAAGCTGGGGAAAACTGTCACGACCCAATATTTCGTTAAAGGTCGTGATGGCACCGGACACCACTGTCGGGCAAGCCAACACTAAATAGTTAATTTGGTTCTCATTTTAGTATTTTTGAAATCATAATTTCCTTAAGTAGAATTATAGACGGTGAACTTCACAGGTTAAATAATAGTTTAAAAAAAAAAATTCAATACTGAATAATACCATATTCATCCCAGAACCCGGTGCCACCATTGAATGAGCATTTACTAGGAAGTAAAAATAACATACAATAACTGTCCGGAATACAAATTGGACAGAAAAGAAAATACAAGTACTCTAAAGGAGACTCTACTGGCAACGATCGTCTCATAAGATGCAACCCATCTAAGTCCCCGTATCAATCACACCGCTGCGCCTCAATGGTCGCTGAACATACATGTGCCTGTACAACAAAATGTACTGCAAGGGTAGTATGAGTACAAAGACAACGCATACCTAGTAAGTATCCAGTCTAATCTGGAAGAAGTAGTGGCGAGAGGTCGACTCCGACACTTACTATGGCCATCAATAATATAATTAGTAGTGTATTTAAAAATGGCAGTAAACTCAAGGAAATCATGAACCAAGTAAACAATCATTTGATATTAAGAGATTTCCAAATTCATATTTCATCACTTATCAATTAATCTCAGACCAGGGAGGCAATATCATTATTTATAAATTTAAGGCAAGCAATACAAGCATGCGCAAATCATGCTGAGGTCGTAGGGACCGATCCAACAAACATTTAAACGGTGCACTTCTAGAGGGTCCAATGGGCGAACCATAGATGCATCTATTCACCCTGCTCGCGAATCATTCATGCGACGTGGTCAAATATAAATTTAATCATTTAAATCAAATTCTTTCTTATATTCTTTTCTTTAAAAGAAAAAGGCAATTCAGTTGGAAGCTTTAAATCCATAGAAATTCTCAACTTAAATCCATTTATCACAAATAGCAAGTATCATCAAATAACGGTGTTCACAAAGCATGACGTAAACCTAAACTACTCGGACATAACAGGAATAGTACCTACGTACGAACTCTCGTCGCTTCGTGTGTACATAGCCCCCACAAATACACACATTTTTATCGAATTCAACTAAGGGGAAATTTCCGTCTAACAGGGTTAAAAAGGAGACTTACCTTGCTTCGAATTTCCATATTCGTCTCCCAAGCCCTTCCGACGTCTTAAACCGATGCTCGACGGTCCAAAATTAGTCAAATATTGAGCAATCCCATAAATATATACTCTAATACGCATTATAATCCTATTTACAACAATTTCCAACTCCTTTCGAAAACTCGATAAAAATCACCCTCGGGCCCACGTGCCCGGATTCCGAACTGTTTTGAATATAAACTTTACCCATGACCCCTTTAACTCAAATATATAATTTATTTCCAATTCCATGCCCAAATTCGTGGTCAAAATCCAAAAATACCGATTTCTAGGTTTTCTTCAAAATTCCAAAATTTCCACAATTTTACATGTTTAAATCCATATATAATCCTTGCATTTAACTCATAACTAGAAGAAATCTCTTGATGGAACCCCTTGTCAAACGCTCTCAAAAATCACCTAAGACCAAGTGCGAAATTAGGGAAATGGGTTAAGTCTAAGAATAAAAAGCCCTTGCACCAGACACAAAAGTCACATTTGCGACCTCTGGCTCGCAATTACGATGGTCACATTTATGACAAAGGCATCGCATATCTTCCCCTTGACATGGTCGCATATGCGACAAAAATCCTCGCAAATGCAAAGAGGACACCATCACTAAGACGATAACACCTTCGCAAATGCGATCTTCCCTCAGCAGCACTAGGTTCGCAAATGTGAGCCTAGCTTCGTAAATGCGGTTGTCGCGTTTGCGACCCATGCATCCCAAATGCGATCGCACTAGAACCATCAACCTAATTTCTTCACAAAAAACTCCGAAGCTACTCCGAAACTCACCCGAGCCCTCGGGTTTCCAAACCAAACACCCAAACATGTCTAAAAACTTATTAAGGGCTTGCTCGAAGCCTTAAATCACATCAAACAACGCCGAAATCATTAATCACACCCCTATTCAAGCTTAATAAAATTTAGAACTTCAAACTTTGACATTCGATGCCGAAACCTATCAAATCATATCCATTTGACCTCAAATTAATCCGACCCCGATATCAAAAAGTCCACTTCTGGTCAAACTTCTCAAAAACCTTCAATTTTTAACTTTCGCCAAATAACCTCCAAAATGACCTACGGACCTCCGAATCCACTTTCAGACACGCTCCCAATACCAGAATCCCCATACAGAGCTATTCCCATACACAAATCCCAAACAGACATCGATAACATTTAAATGCACTACAACCTAAATTTATGAAATTCTTCAAAAATGCCAACTTCCACAATAGGCGCTGAAACACTACTGGTCACCAAAAATCCGATCCGTACATATGCCCAAGTCCAATATCATCATACGAACCTGTTGGAATTTTTAAATCGTGGATCCGAGTTTGTTTACTTAAAAATAACACCTTAGTCAATTTTCAAACTTAAAGCTTCCGAAATGAGAATTTTCTCTCCAACTCTGAACGTCCCGAAATTCAATTCCGACCACACGTCCAAGTCATAATACCTGACGTGTGATGACCCAAAAAGGGGTCATCTTATGTGCATCTAATTTTGAGTGTGTTCCGAGGCCCCGAAAGCCTCCATTAATCTCACCTCGATGTGCGTGCGCAGCCCGGGCGCGTAGCTGGGAAGACTTTATGTGAATAATTGATTGAGAGTTAAATATTTGATAAATTAATTGAATAAGTTGACTTTGGTCAATATTTTTGGTAAACAGACCCGGATCCATGATTCGACGGTCCGTAGGAAAATATGGGACTTGGGCGTATGCCCAGAATCGAATTCCGAGGACCCAAGTCTGAGAAATGAATTTTTAAAAGAAACTTGTTTTATGAAAATATTAAAGGCATATGAAAATGGACCTTGATGTGAAACTTGTGTTGTCGGGCCTGTATTATGATTTCGGAGCCCGGAATAGGTTCAATATGTGTTATTTAAGATATTTGTGAAATTTGGTAAGAAACAGACTTGAATTGATTGGTTTCGGATCAAAATGAGAAAATTGATTCCTTCGTCATCATTTTCATTGATGACATCTTGATTTACTCCCAGAGCCTAGGTGAGCATGAGCAACACTTGAGAGTTGTGATCCAGACCTTGCGGGAACAGAAGTTGTATGTTAAGTTCTCCAAGTGCGAGTTCTGGTTAGATTCCGTGGCATTTTTGGGGCATGTGGTATATGGAGAAGGTATCAATGTTGATCCTCAAAAGATTGAGGCGGTTCAAAGTTGGCCGCGTCCTACTTCAGCTATAGAGATCAGAAGTTTCTTGGGCCTAGCAGGCTATTATCGCCGATTCGTGGAAGGGTCCTCCTCTATTGCAGCCCCACTGACCAGATTGACTCAGAAGAATGCCCCGTTTCGGTGGTCCGATGAGTGTGAGGCGAGCTTTCAGAAGCTCAAGTCAACGTTGACCTCAACACCAATTCTTTCATTGCCTTCCGGTTTTGGGATGTATACCGTGTATTGCGACGCTTCACGCGTCGGGTTGGGGTGTGTGTTGATGCAGGATGGTAGGGTTATTGCTTATGCTTCGCGACAGCTGAAGGTTCATGAAAAGAATTACCCTGTGCACGATTTGGAGTTGGTGGCAATTGTTCATGCTTTGAAGATATGGCGGCATTATCTATATGGTGTATCTTGTGAGGTCTATACTGACCACCGCATCCTACAGTACTTGCTTAAGCAGAGGGACCTTAACTTGAGGCAGCGGAGGTGGCTTAAGTTGTTAAAAGATTACGATCCCACTATTTTATATCACCCGGGCAAGGCGAATGTAGTAGCGGATTCTTTGAGCAGGAAGGCAGCCAGTATGGGTAGCTTGGCCTACATTGCAGCCGAGGAGAGGCGACTTGGGAGTCCGAGGAGGACATGCGGAGCAGGTATCCACAGCTATTCGGCACATCAGGTACGGCTCTACGTCCATTCGGGGACGAACATTTGTTTTAGAGGGGGAGATTGTGATGACCCAAAAAGGGGTCATCTTATGTGCATCTAATTTTGACTGTGTTCTGAGGCCCCGAAAGCCTCCATTAATCTCACCTAGATGTGCGTGCGCATCCCGGGCGCGTAGCTGGAAAGCCTTTATGTGAAAACTTGATTGAGAGTTAAATTTTCATAAATTAATTGAATAAAGTTGACTTTGGTCAACATTTTTGGTAAACGGACCCGTATCCGTGATTCGACGGTCCCGGAAGGTCCGTAGGAAAATATGGGACTTGGGCGTATGCCCGGAATCAAATTCCGAGGACACAAGTCCGAGAAATGAATTTTTAAAAGAAAATTGTTTTATGAAAATATTAAAGGCTTATGAAAATGAACCTTGATGTGAAACCTGTGCTGCCGGGCCCGTATTATGATTTCGGAGCCCGGAACAAGTTCAATATGTGTTATTTAAGATATCTATGAAATTTGGTAAGAAACGGACTTGAATTGATTTGTTTCGGATCAAAATGAGAAAATTGGAATTAATGAAGTTTTGAAGATTTTTTTAAAGAATTTGAAATTTGGCTTGAAAGGTGATTTTATGTTCATGAGGTCCGAATGAAATTCCGAGACCAAGAATAGTTTTGTCATGTCATTTATAACTTGTCTGCAAAATTTGAAGTCATTTCGAGTAGTTAAGGTCGGTTCGGCGCATTGAAGTGAATTCTAGAATTTCAAGTTCTTATGTTTTGATTCAATTTGGTTTTGGGGTTGAATTCTTAATTTCGTTGTTGTTATTCAGGTTCCGGAAGTTTGAGCGAGTCCGTATCATGAATACAGACTTGCCGGTGCTTTTGGATGGGGTCCCGAAGGGCTCGGGTGTGTTTTAGACCCCCGGGAGCTAAGTTGGAAAAACCAGAATTTATGCTATCTGGTTTCCTTCTCTGCGATCGCAGAAGGTGGATTGCGATCGCGGAGAAGGATTTTGCTGGGCTGTTGATTGTTCTCTGCGATCGCAGAGGTCTGGGTTCCACATCTTCGCGATCGCATCCTTTTATCGCGATCGCATAGAGTCGCGTCTGGGCCGGGTGAGTTTGTTCTTCGCAATCGCAGGACCTCTGCCGCGATCGCAGACGTCTGGCCAGTTGGCCTTCGCGATCCTAGGACCTCTGCCGCGATCGCAGAGGTCTGGCCAGTTGGCCTTCGCGATCGCATGCCCCTAGTCGCGATCGCAGTTAAGAAATCCCTGGGTAGTTTTATAAAATACGGGACTTAGCATTTTTCCTCCATTTTCATCTTTCTCCTCAAGTTTTTAGAGAGCTCTTCAAGGGACCTTCCACCACTGTTATTGAGGTAAGTAAATTCCATAGTTTTACTAGTTTCAAACATTAATTCTTAGTTAAATTCACTATTAAATTATCTAAAAACCATAGAATTAGGTAGTAATTTTAGGGTTCTTGAGGATTTTGTGATTATCCATTTTAGGCCATGAATTCAAGTAGAAATCACACCTTAGTGATCCTTAGGCTATGGCTGAGTGATCCCTTCAAGAATTTTCGGAATTTGATCATGCGGGGCCGGGGTTGGAATTTGGAAATTCTTCAAGAATAGCGATTTTAGTAAAATAACTAGGGTAATTTCCCGCATTGTGTATGCATTGATGTTACTGTATACCTTTTGTCTAGTTGCGAGTCCTCGGGTGTAGAGTTCGGAGTTTCGGGCGCAGATTGTGGTCCGAGGGGTAGATTCGACACAAGGTGAGTCTCCTTTCTAACCTTGTAAGCGGGAATTGTCCCCATAGGTGATGTATATGCTATGTGTAAATTGTTTGGGGGCTACGTACGCGCCGAGGTACGAGAGTCCGTACATAGCGGCTATTATTATTATGTCAGGGTAGTTAGGCCCACATCATGCCTTGTATGTTTTTCTCGTAATGCCTTATATGCCTTTTCTTGTAATGCCTGATATATGTTTTCCTTGTAATGCTTCATATGATATTTTGTAATGCCATATGTACTATGAAACTATGTTTTGCATCATGTTATTCTTCTGAGGCTTTATTAAAAAGAAATTGTGAAATATATGGGAGCGGGCCGTACGCCACGACGGAATTGAAAAGAATTATGAAATATATGGGAGCGGGCCGTACGCCACGGCGGAATTGAAAAGAATTGTGAAATATATGGGAGCGGGCCGTACGCCACGGCGGAATTGAAAAGAATTGTGAAATATATGGGAGCGGGCCGTACGCCACGGGGGAATTGAAAAGAATTGTTAAATATATGGGAGCAGGCCGTACGCCACGGCGGAATTGAGAAATTATGAAATATATGGGATCGGTCAGTACACCACGGCAGTGTTGAAAAGAAATTAAAATGAATATAGGATCGGGCCGTACGCCACGGCGAGGGTAGAAGGTACCTTATGGGAGCGGGCCGTACGTCACGGCGGATCTAAAAATTTGTGATTTTTGTATCGTTCGGTGGTCTTACCCTTGAAAGTGCTTTATTGTTTAGTTCAGCAATTGTTGGATTTCTGCTTTTGATATATATAGTGGTTGCTTATTTTCCTTGACATGCTAACTGTATTTCATTATATTCTATCATATGTTAGTACTGTTGGACCTTAGTGAGTATCGAGTCGACCTCTCGTCACTACTTCTTCGAGTTTAGGCGGGATACTCACTGGGTACATATTTATTTAATATGTACTCATGCTGCACTTTCTTTTCCTTTCTGTACTTGACTGTACAGGTCCGGAGGCTGGCGCATCTGATTATCAGGCCGGTGCTAGATATTGATAGCGTGGTCATACTTCACGGTGAGCTGCTTTCCCGACGACTTCCTAGCAGCACCCTGGAGTTCTTTTGTTATATTCTCTGTCCATTTCATTCATACAAAGACTCTGTGTATATTGTAGTCATTGTATATTCAGTAGTTGCCCATGACACTCGTGACACTAGTTCCTGGCACACACG